>JAFEUB010000227.1:0-10000 GCA_024529925.1 Ophthalmolycus amberensis | reverse complement strand
AAAAGGAAATAACCGTTTTCACACTCCTTAGTGTTTGTAAACTAATTACTGTAATTGTACTCCACATTATCTAAGACTCTTTACTTAGAAAGGCTCTATGGAAACAAAAACATATTTTATTTACAATTTTCAGTGCTAAGAATGGATCTTTCCCCAAATGATTAGCATACACGACATAATACAGGTATAATGTATTTGATTTTTTTTCTCTGTAAAGCCAGTGTTTTCCACCCCATGTTTGGAAGCATGAAACAGTGGATGTATGTTAGTTCTGTTTATAAACTCCACCCACAGCTTATATTGACAAACTGAAAAAAGAATTACCAACACTAACACAATATGCTGGTACTTTTTCTCATTTATGTTAATTTGCACAGAAACGTCACAGGCATATAACACCTACTACTTTATAATGAAAGAGGATTTTTAAACATAGCTGTTCATTTCCTAATAAATAAATAAAAAACAGCCAGTATGGATTAATAAGTTAACATGAATCATGTAAAGTGTATTGGTGGGAGGACTGCAATAAAAAGTAAGCCTTAAAATGAGTCTCTGTAAACTGCTGCGAACTGAATTATTCACGATACTGTTTGTTGAACACCAGTGAAATAAAGAAATTATGATTTAAGTTGTCATGGCTCTAACACGGTCTTCCACAAGGGATAGCTTGAAATGGAAATAGCACAGGCTGAAATCAATCACACCATTGCAAATTTAATCAAGTACAGTTACAAAATGCATCCAGTTTTCAGGAAAAAAGAAAACATCTTTATTCAGTATTTCAATCACCTTTATGTACCTTGAAATTAAAAGACATTTAAATCGACTTTACTGTAAGTATGGCAATACATACACACATATAAACATGTATTTTTGTATGTATGCTGTATATCATTAGCAAATGTACAATACATACAGCTATGTGCAAGTTTATTCTCTGTACATGAATACGAAAAGTAAAAACTCAGATTTTTCACATCTTAATGTTATCCCCTCATACTTGGATGTGGATTGCAAGTGCACATACATACACGTTAACATGCGCACTACAACAATTCACAGAGGATCAAAGCAATTTGTTACTTTTTAGGAAATTAATTTGGAATTGCATTGGCGCCTTTGTATAACACCTTCACAGCCTTCAGCAATTCAATGGAAAGGTGGCATTGTAAATAAACTGTACCTCAGTATGAATGGTTGACTTCATCGTTGCCTTCAAGGAGCCTTATTTTTTCTGTGACTTGTACTTGACAGTGTAAAGACAGTCTTTGTGAGGTAGACTGCTCAGATTCAAGGGCAAGCATTTCTTTTTTTTAATTTTCTCTTTTTTTTAAACTTTTTTTTACTTTTTTTTTATCCACAAATGCATAACATTCAAAATGACAGGACATAAGTACTACATGTACAATATGTAGCAATGAGGTAGAAATGGTTATAAAGAATACCAGATTATAAAAGATGGAGTCAAAATCTTAAGCAGTTCTCAACAAAAAGATATTACAGAAATACTGACAGATTTTCAAAAAGAAAGCGATTCAAGTGGCTGAGTTGGCATAACTGTGAGACTCAATATGCTTATCATAGGCTCTGCTCATGTGTTGGTTGTGACTGTTTTGATAACATCTAGCATGTGAAATATACACCCTATCTAAATAACTGCCATTGGTTTCCTCATATCAGATCTTGCTTTAAGCCTTTTTACTCTCTAGTTGTGATGCAAATAAAAACATACAAACGTAACATCTTATCCATCTGCCTTGCGTTACACTGTGCTCTATTGCACTGTTAGGGAGACAAATAGTAAAAAAAAAGCAAATATGTGACAAGACCTGTTGTTGTCAGAGTGATTACAAGTACTGCTTAATTTGGGTGGAACATTTCTCGTTTTTAACATACATCTCTCTGTAAGTTCATTAACAGTCACTCTAATCTCATGGAATCTGAGTTTGTTAGGGCTTCTTATCACCTTCTTGTCAAAAACCCTGCAATGAGTTTAATTACTTCTTACAATGAGTAATCATGGACACAAAAACAATTATAGTCCAGTCTGACAACAGAATTTGTGGTATATGACATTTTTTGCTATATTGCTTTTTTTAAAGATACACAAATTAGCCATGTTTTCATTGGTTCTCCAGGAAGGGGTGAATGACTGTTAATAAACTCAGACCGGCTAAAAGCAACAAATGTTTTACAAAACACATATATTTTACATACTGTGATATAATAACTTAACAATGCCTAGTGGAAGTGCTACAACATCACCAAATTCCAATATCCACAGCTCACACCGTGGCTTTAAGGTCACTGAAACTCCCATCTTCTTAAACCAAATCATCATATTCACAAGAAAGCTGTTTCACTTTGGCTTCAAGGAAGTTTTAAACCAATAAACACCTCAAAGTGCAGTTTCAGGGGCTTTTAAAAAAGTATTTCACATTATTGTTGGCCTAATGTTTCTGTGTAACTACACATTTTTCAACTTTGAAACTTCCAAATGGACTTTGCTGGACACTTTAATGAGAAAACTAATTTAAGTTTAATCAACCACTTTTGTACAGTATCAATCAATCAATCAATATCCACAATGTATAAAAAAAGAACAGGTACAACATGTGCAATAGGCAACAAAGATGAAGGGACCTCATTGTAAAAACAAACACAAGGTCCTTTAGTGCCTCTGCAGTACACGTGCACCTACAGTGCTATCTACTTCAGTGGCATTTGTCGATGTGCGAGTGCTTTGCTTTCCGTACTGCTCTGAGGACATAATACATTCAGTCACATTTTTCACTTGCCAATTGAGCTGTCAGTCCTGCTCTTTCATTGTCAAAAAAACGCTGCATGGAAATGTACTGGTTAACGGCAGCAAGTAGTGATTAACGGAAGTGTAAACATAACATTTAAATGTGAAAGTTACAACACAGAGTAAAAATAACAGTTTTGTGTACAGTGAGACTAGCCTCCAAGACATGTTCTTAAAAAGGAATGCCACTCAATTCATGAATGTTACAGTTATGACCTAAGACAGACAAAGCAACTTTTTTATTTTGTATTCATATTAAAATAATGGAATTGGTTTTAAGCTGGATGATGTGTATAAAACATAGCTGCAAATGCTGTCACATGTAAATTTATATTTGACATCACAGATTCAGAGGCCAAACAAGCAATGGCAACAACATCCACTGGTGAGTGTTAGCTAATACAGACCAATTTGTCCTAAGGCAAAGGCATAGTGTATCCCAAACCTGATATTCAGTGGTATTCCCCTTTAAGTGCATTACGTGGTTCTTGGGAGTTATCAGAATGTAAAGCAAATAGATTTCGCTCACAACAGAATACTGTTTGGTGTTCTCTCAAAAGGTTTCCTCATCAAAGAAGCGAAACAGGTGCTCACATTTATCTGTCTTCATGTATTTGTCTTTCAGAGATAACTAACAAACTGAGGTAGAAAAGAACTTAGGCTATACATAATCCATAAAACATCAGCAGGATGGAATGAAATAGCTCGGGGCAGCTGTCTTCCTAAACCCCAAGATGTTGGTCTGCAACTTTTGAATTTCTCTCAGCTCTGCATCATCACAAGCTAAAGTAAAGAGACCCAAACAAATTACTTTTTTTGTCTCGTAAATAAACCACATTTATTCTTCTACATTCATGTCAGGAACCTTCTCATTTCATTCTGAGCTTTTTGAGGTATTATATAGCCTTACATTTGTTTGATGATGGAATTTCAAATGCAAGCCAAATGCTCTTGCAGTGGTGCTTTGCCACACGCTTATGAGGTACTGTACATATCATCATCACTTTCCTGAGTTTTCAAATAGAGAACATCAAAAGAATGAATGATAGAATTTTACATTTATGTGAAAACACTGTGAATTACTACTGAAAAGATATTCTAACAGCATTACATAGTAATATATTGTTTGGAGTGTAGGCATATTGTAAAATAGTATTTGTTTTTTTATTTTTAATCTATAGTGGAGAGATTAGTACAGCAGCCAAATTCACCTTAAGTTTGCAAAAAAAACAAATCACATTGTACATAAAGTATGTCCATGTTAATTTAAGGATTTACACATTAATAAAACCTGTGTCAGGTAATGAAGTCCAACTGACATGATTCCAATAAATGTAATTTCACTCAAAGTAACCACAACTGTTCACAGAGAGCACAAAACAGACACAGCTGTAGAACACTAATGGAAAAGAGAGAGCACATTTTTTGTCTCATTTTAAAGCTTTTTTTTATATATTAGCACAGTTCACCAATGAAGATTATGAGGCAAAAAGAAAAAAAAAACTTAACAGCACCACCTCAGGCACTTGATAGCAACTAAATCTCAAGATCAGCAGAATAATGTGTATATATATTTATATATATATATGTATATACAAAAAGAGGGGGGGAAACTTCTTCCAAATTGTTACAGTTTTAATGAGCATATTAAGTCAGCCATATAAAGGATTTAATTAACTTTTACCAGTGTGTGATGTCCAGACTGTCATCTTCTGTCTAAGGACAATCCTTTTACTGTATATAGTATTTTCACGTCACCATTGTTAATTATTTTTCTTTTTCACTGAAGGCCAAACACTTATTTGTATTGAACTACTGGTTTCCAAGGAATTGTGTTTGATGAGTCTCTTTCATTGACCACAACCAAACATTTTATTCCACTCAGTGTACATGTCAAGTTCTTTTTGTGATATGCTGGGCTGGAATTTGCAAAACACACTGTCAAAGTCTTGGTAGGAGACCGGTCCCATCTGAGTGGGGTGGATGGTTGAGAGGTCAGTACCAGGAATGCCGTGGAGGGGACCTACCACAGCCTGTTGACACAGCTGAGCCACATCCAGTCCAGAAAAGCCCTCTGTCCTCTGAACCAGTAGTGACATCTCTTTATCACTAAGACAGTAGTTGTGCTGTGAGAGCAGTTGGGTGATTATCTGGTGTCGTGCTGTCCCATCAGGCAAGGGGATGAGCAGTCGCTTGGCAAAGTACCTCCGTAGGGACTCTGGGATCTCTTCAGGCTTATTGGTGGAGCAGACCACGAGGACATGGTCCTCAGCGGAGGTCAGAATACTGTCAAGCTGCATGAGGAGCTCAGCCTTGAGGCGATTCACTGGGCTCTCCTCACTTAGCTGGTCTGACAGCAGCAGGTCCACCTCTTTGATGAACACCACTGCTGGCTGGCGACACCGGGCCACCAGAAAAGAAGCTTGAATGATCTTGTCTCCTTCCCCCAGCCACTTGGTGACCAGAGCTGAGCTGCTGAGTTGCAAGAAGGCAGCCCCCAGTTGGCTTGCCATGCAGTGAGCTAGCAGCGTTCTACCAGTTCCCTGAGGTCCAAATAAAAGGAGGCTCCGAGGTAATGTAGCAAGTCCACTAAACATATCAGGCCTTAAAATGGGCCATAGTATCTCCTCTTTGATGGCTGCTTTGGCCATATCCAGACCCACAATGTCGCTCCAGTCCACTGGAGGGCCCTGCTGAAGGATTTCTGTGGTCACCATCTCCACCAGGTTGGAGTCACTGTTCTTCAGTTGTTCTTCTGCAGCATGGATTGACGAGGTAGCTGCACCAATGTCAGGCCCTGTTAGGGAGTGAGAGAGGTGTTGTCTGTGCTCTTCAGTTTGTTCGCTCATGACGGGGGATCCAAACTTGCTGTAGGGCTCAATTCTGAGATCACCCACAGAGCTTTTGGTTGATCCATAGGATGGAGGAGTTAGTGCTCTGCCAGAGTGTATAATAAATTGTCTTTGTTGATCCGAAGACAATGGCTGTTTGGTTGGCTTAAACGCTAAAGACGATGCTTCAGCATTTCTGTCAAAGCCATTGCTCCGGTCTGAGTCTGAGATACTGTCCGTTATTCTGTACATCGGGCTCTGTGATGAGCGCTGTTGGTTGTAGAAATGACCATAGCTAGAGTCCATATCTCCATGTCCACTCATGTAGAAAGCTTTTCGTTTTAATGAGTTGGATGTGCTGCCATTCAAAGGTGTTGGTGCAATTGGTGTATGATTATGGGACTGGTAGGTGTAGCCGGGCAGTGTGGAAGGAGGGATTGGTGTAGGAACTGCAATGCCGGATGGCAGATAAGCAGAAGCAGGGGGTGCTCCCCCAGGGCTATAACCAGGGCCGACAGCAGTCTGAGAAGGATACCCTGTTGGAGGATAATTGTAGCTGGGAAGGTTTGGAGACCCAGCGTTGTAGCTTGGCACTAAGGTAGGGGGAGGAGGTGGAGGCGGTGGTTGTAAGAGCCCAGCACTGTGCAAAGGAGAGGGAAGGGCCGGAGTACTCTGGCCACTGTAGCTAGAATGCAGGTAGGAGCCGTTGTAGCTGGCAGTATATTCCTGAGAGGGGAGGCCCGAGTGGAGAGTAGTGGCGGTGTGGCTCCCACAGTTACTGCTGGAATAGCTAGGCTCAGACAAGCTGCTGGCCCCCCCTGGGGAGCTGCCGATGCTAGCCGACACATCTGTAGGGGGTAGGGCAGCTGTCATTCCAGCTTTGCTCACAGATATAACATCTGGAGCACAGTTCATTGGGTAAATCCCCTCCTGCCAGGACTCATTCTCTGACTTTCGTCCATTCATGAGTCCAGTGGTGCTATCAGAGTAAGAACACAGCAGGGCTCTCTCATTTGGGCCCTCTAAGATCCCGGAGTACTTCTCTGCATATTTCTTAAGCAGATTGGAGGCAGTCAGTGCAGAGATGTCATCGTTTGCCCATGCATACTGGTATGTTCGTTGTAAGTGGCCCCGGTAGGCCTCTACTTTGTGTGCTGGCGAGCGGGTAGTGGATGAGATGTCAAAGTGTTGTTCTGCCCATTGTGTGTGCTCTGGGGTCCACTGCATCTTTAAACCTAGATATTGTGCATAAGGAAGAAATATGTCAAAGTAAGCATTATATCATGATTAATAATCATTGAAAATAATATTCTAATATTTTAATTGTTCCATAATCAAATAGTGACAGTAAAATACTGTGGAAAAAGTATATAATACATACATTTGATTTCAATAGTTTGGGAGGAAAAGGGTAGGAAAGTGAAAGAAAAAAGCAAGAGGCTTTTCTGACATAATTAGGGAAAGTTAGCATTGAGAAAATGTTTGAAGAAAAACTGTCTAAATGTCCCCCATATGACAAACAGACAACATTAACAGAACACACAACATGGTCAGTATGAGTAGGATATGGGACCCAACACCTGGTTAGCGTGGTATAATCCACCCAACACAGATCAGAATGACACAGACAGAGCAGGTCAGTCTATAATCCAACTCTCATCTGAGGCATTCTGAGACAGTTTCAAATCTGCTTGGAGGAGCGCAGCAAAGCAATCTTCCTTGGCAGCGCTCTGTTGCTTTCATCACACAAACCCCTCAGCCCAGCATGAATTACATCCACATCCAGTCTGCCTACTGCTTCCTAGTCCACAGAGTGAGGGAGGGGAGGAAAAAAAACAAACATGCTTCACTTGTCTTTTTCTCTGCACCATCTCTCAGCCACTCTATTTGGCCTTGAGGGTTTGAATGACATGAATAATCAAGTTAAATCCTAAAGTCAATCTGCAAATAAAATATTTTACACATGCTGTCATCTATAACTCTGTTTGGGATTATCAGAGGATGTACTATAGCCTCAAAGAATGTAGACTATTAAAGAGGTTACGGCTTAAAACAATCACAGATAGTGCACAGAGCCGCAAACATCTTACATCAACACTAATCGGAGCAAAAGCTAGAAGACCATATGAGAGGAGACGCATGTAACCAAACTTTCCCTGCCTGTTATAATGGTCCATGCCTTTGCTAATCAGGCGTTCCAGCGCTATACTTCATACTTCAGTACGTTAAGTCCATATCACAGGATTTACACAACAAGCAGCTACTGTCCAGAGGCAGATTACAAACGCAATGTTTGTCTGCGGCTTCCCTTCTGACTCCCTTCAAGCTATTTGCCCACCCGCCACACTAGACACCAGGAGCTAATTAGCAGGATGATGCTGCACTAATTGTGTTAATTTACAAGGTTTTAGTCAAAGAGATCCATGCTATGGCTCACATGGTTGTCAACCATCCAAGCTAATGATTAAGAAAAAAAGCCTGAGGCAAAAAGCCCAGGCTCGACAAATATGGTCGCCATACTGTGCTGGAACAGAATGGTTCATCAACCTACAGAAAATAGAATATGAAAACAAATTGTAGTATCACAGGGGGCAGTGACAAAGATAACTACAGTTGTAAAAAAAAAAAAATGTAATTTATGTAAACCAATACCCTATTTAATTACGTAATAGAGTTACGTGTGTATGATCTGAAGAAAATGTATGAATGAAACCCTTTAGAATAGCAGTAGCAATAGAAGTCTCACTCACTGGCTTTAGACCCATGTGCATACAGTAATTTAAGTATTAGTCACCCACTACATTCTAGCTCAGCTGTTATGTGAAGTTTGAATGATTTGTAATGCCTGCCCCTCTTGTTGCATTTAAATACCTTTTTTTTTAAAGTGTTGAATTGTATTATTATTCCACATTATTGCTAAGATAAAATGTTCCCTTCAAAACAAACAAAACAGTATTAGGGCAAGACCAACTCGCACCATGTTGTCTGCCAAAAAATCTCAGCCATTCACAGCATTTACTGACACCGCAGTGTAAGTATCCGGATTGTAAAATCATTCAGTAGAGTTCATTAACACTCAAGGCACATTTTGTCAATAACACAATTGCACACAGCTTACTGAGTGAGATTCTTCTATTGCTGTTAATCCTCCCTGAACAATGTACCACTTTGGACAATCAAAGGAGTGCTATTCACAAAGTGTACTTGAGATCTTTGAGCGTCAGATATCTAATGAAATAGAAACCATCCAACCGTAAAATGATTTTTTTACAAGTACTGCACACTGTTATACACATTCTCTACAGTACATAGAAAGTAACTCAAACTTGAGATTTGATTTGTGGAACAAGGTATTTTCTTTTCCACAGGCAAAAAAAAGTCTGTTCTATTGATACAGAACAAAGAGAAATACAAGAAAACAATGATTTTTGAACCGTGTTTAACAAACCAACTTGTATTGCATTCGAGCAATAACACAATGGCTGTTATCATGATTTGTGTTGTAAAATGATTCAGTGCATCAACCAGTTTTCTCTTAGTATGTATCCATTAAGCATACAATTTGAAGTAGAATCAGACTCTAAAGACTTTGGTTTATACAAAGGTTATAGTGTAGATAGCTAACACACAGAATAGACACAAATGCACCCACGTGCACACACAAGCAGGGCATTAGCATAATGATCTTGTACTTTGGCATTACGGTAAAACGGTTGTCCTTTATTCCACCTGCCTGGAAATTCAAATAAAACATCTACAGGTCCCTTTGTCTTTCTTTGAAACGGTATAATTACAGAGCGCTCCATTAGTGGAATGTTTTCAGATAGCCTCGGGGCTCCAGCTCAAATTCCACTGATCAGCCACCAACAAGTAGAGCCTTTGTTGGACCACTGTGTTTGTCAATTCATAGATCTGAATAATTCTCTGGCGTAAATCTTGTAGACGATGATACTATAAGATGCTATTCTTTAGTCATTTATCTAATTTCTTGAGTTATCTATCTTATAGGTTGACTCATATCTGAATGATCACCCTGCTGAATTTAAGATTAAAACACATATTTTGTTAACAGCACACAATTTTACAGAATCATCCCTGGGTTTAAAAGTGACAATTTATGTTTTATAATATATATTTTGGATTATATCACACTCTTTGAAGAAAAAAAGACCATGGTGGAGGCGACATGCATTAGACATGTGATGCCATAGTGTTATGCTACGCTATTGCGGCAGTGTATGGTTGATTGCGTGCAGCGTAATGTCTCAGGGAGACATCGATTATTGTTTCAATGTATGTTTTAAATCTCCTTTACTTTTGCCTTTATGCTTTTAATGGTTTCATGTGAAGCACTTTGAAT
>JAFEUB010000226.1:0-48046 GCA_024529925.1 Ophthalmolycus amberensis | reverse complement strand
ATGTGGATTTCACAAAATCCACTTTTGGCCTCCTCTCTGCCTGAAACGCACTTTAAGAGCATAAAAATTGAAAATGCCAGTAAAGTGCTGAAAGTTGCAGATATTCATGAAAATGACATCAGACTGTGAAATCAACTATCCTGAGCCACTTTTCTGAAGAAAATCTTTGAAACTATGTGGATTTCACAAAATCCACTTTTGGCCTCCTCTCTGCCTGAAACGCACTTTAAGAGCATAAAATTTTGAAAATGCCAGTAAAGTGCTGAAAGTTGCAGATATTCATGAAAATGACATCAGACTGTGAAATCAACTATCCTGAGCCACTTTTCTGAAGAAAATCTTTGAAACTATGTGGATTTCACAAAATCCACTTTTGGCCTCCTCTCTGCCTGAAACGCACTTTAAGAGCATAAAAAATTGAAAATGCCAGTAAAGTGCTGAAAGTTGCAGATATTCATGAAAATGACATCAGACTGTGAAATCAACTATCCTGAGCCACTTTTCTGAAGAAAATCTTTGAAACTATGTGGATTTCACAAAATCCACTTTTGGCCTCCTCTCTGCCTGAAACGCACTTTAAGAGCATAAAAATTGAAAATGCCAGTAAAGTGCTGAAAGTTGCAGATATTCATGAAAATGACATCAGACTGTGAAATCAACTATCCTGAGCCACTTTTCTGAAGAAAATCTTTGAAACTATGTGGATTTCACAAAATCCACTTTTGGCCTCCTCTCTGCCTGAAACGCACTTTAAGAGCATAAAAATTTGAAAATGCCAGTAAAGTGCTGAAAGTTGCAGATATTCATGAAAATGACATCAGACTGTGAAATCAACTATCCTGAGCCACTTTTCTGAAGAAAATCTTTGAAACTATGTGGATTTCACAAAATCCACTTTTGGCCTCCTCTCTGCCTGAAACGCACTTTAAGAGCATAAAAATTTTGAAAATGCCAGTAAAGTGCTGAAAGTTGCAGATATTCATGAAAATGACATCAGACTGTGAAATCAACTATCCTGAGCCACTTTTCTGAAGAAAATCTTTGAAACTATGTGGATTTCACAAAATCCACTTTTGGCCTCCTCTCTGCCTGAAACGCACTTTAAGAGCATAAAAAATTGAAAATGCCAGTAAAGTGCTGAAAGTTGCAGATATTCATGAAAATGACATCAGACTGTGAAATCAACTATCCTGAGCCACTTTTCTGAAGAAAATCTTTGAAACTATGTGGATTTCACAAAATCCACTTTTGGCCTCCTCTCTGCCTGAAACGCACTTTAAGAGCATAAAAAATTGAAAATGCCAGTAAAGTGCTGAAAGTTGCAGATATTCATGAAAATGACATCAGACTGTGAAATCAACTATCCTGAGCCACTTTTCTGAAGAAAATCTTTGAAACTATGTGGATTTCACAAAATCCACTTTTGGCCTCCTCTCTGCCTGAAACGCACTTTAAGAGCATAAAAATTTTGAAAATGCCAGTAAAGTGCTGAAAGTTGCAGATATTCATGAAAATGACATCAGACTGTGAAATCAACTATCCTGAGCCACTTTTCTGAAGAAAATCTTTGAAACTATGTGGATTTCACAAAATCCACTTTTGGCCTCCTCTCTGCCTGAAACGCACTTTAAGAGCATAAAAAATTGAAAATGCCAGTAAAGTGCTGAAAGTTGCAGATATTCATGAAAATGACATCAGACTGTGAAATCAACTATCCTGAGCCACTTTTCTGAAGAAAATCTTTGAAACTATGTGGATTTCACAAAATCCACTTTTGGCCTCCTCTCTGCCTGAAACGCACTTTAAGAGCATAAAAATTGAAAATGCCAGTAAAGTGCTGAAAGTTGCAGATATTCATGAAAATGACATCAGACTGTGAAATCAACTATCCTGAGCCACTTTTCTGAAGAAAATCTTTGAAACTATGTGGATTTCACAAAATCCACTTTTGGCCTCCTCTCTGCCTGAAACGCACTTTAAGAGCATAAAAAATTGAAAATGCCAGTAAAGTGCTGAAAGTTGCAGATATTCATGAAAATGACATCAGACTGTGAAATCAACTATCCTGAGCCACTTTTCTGAAGAAAATCTTTGAAACTATGTGGATTTCACAAAATCCACTTTTGGCCTCCTCTCTGCCTGAAACGCACTTTAAGAGCATAAAAATTTTGAAAATGCCAGTAAAGTGCTGAAAGTTGCAGATATTCATGAAAATGACATCAGACTGTGAAATCAACTATCCTGAGCCACTTTTCTGAAGAAAATCTTTGAAACTATGTGGATTTCACAAAATCCACTTTTGGCCTCCTCTCTGCCTGAAACGCACTTTAAGAGCATAAAAAATTGAAAATGCCAGTAAAGTGCTGAAAGTTGCAGATATTCATGAAAATGACATCAGACTGTGAAATCAACTATCCTGAGCCACTTTTCTGAAGAAAATCTTTGAAACTATGTGGATTTCACAAAATCCACTTTTGGCCTCCTCTCTGCCTGAAACGCACTTTAAGAGCATAAAATTTTGAAAATGCCAGTAAAGTGCTGAAAGTTGCAGATATTCATGAAAATGACATCAGACTGTGAAATCAACTATCCTGAGCCACTTTTCTGAAGAAAATCTTTGAAACTATGTGGATTTCACAAAATCCACTTTTGGCCTCCTCTCTGCCTGAAACGCACTTTAAGAGCATAAAAAATTGAAAATGCCAGTAAAGTGCTGAAAGTTGCAGATATTCATGAAAATGACATCAGACTGTGAAATCAACTATCCTGAGCCACTTTTCTGAAGAAAATCTTTGAAACTATGTGGATTTCACAAAATCCACTTTTGGCCTCCTCTCTGCCTGAAACGCACTTTAAGAGCATAAAAATTGAAAATGCCAGTAAAGTGCTGAAAGTTGCAGATATTCATGAAAATGACATCAGACTGTGAAATCAACTATCCTGAGCCACTTTTCTGAAGAAAATCTTTGAAACTATGTGGATTTCACAAAATCCACTTTTGGCCTCCTCTCTGCCTGAAACGCACTTTAAGAGCATAAAAATTGAAAATGCCAGTAAAGTGCTGAAAGTTGCAGATATTCATGAAAATGACATCAGACTGTGAAATCAACTATCCTGAGCCACTTTTCTGAAGAAAATCTTTGAAACTATGTGGATTTCACAAAATCCACTTTTGGCCTCCTCTCTGCCTGAAACGCACTTTAAGAGCATAAAAATTGAAAATGCCAGTAAAGTGCTGAAAGTTGCAGATATTCATGAAAATGACATCAGACTGTGAAATCAACTATCCTGAGCCACTTTTCTGAAGAAAATCTTTGAAACTATGTGGATTTCACAAAATCCACTTTTGGCCTCCTCTCTGCCTGAAACGCACTTTAAGAGCATAAAAAATTGAAAATGCCAGTAAAGTGCTGAAAGTTGCAGATATTCATGAAAATGACATCAGACTGTGAAATCAACTATCCTGAGCCACTTTTCTGAAGAAAATCTTTGAAACTATGTGGATTTCACAAAATCCACTTTTGGCCTCCTCTCTGCCTGAAACGCACTTTAAGAGCATAAAAATTGAAAATGCCAGTAAAGTGCTGAAAGTTGCAGATATTCATGAAAATGACATCAGACTGTGAAATCAACTATCCTGAGCCACTTTTCTGAAGAAAATCTTTGAAACTATGTGGATTTCACAAAATCCACTTTTGGCCTCCTCTCTGCCTGAAACGCACTTTAAGAGCATAAAAATTGAAAATGCCAGTAAAGTGCTGAAAGTTGCAGATATTCATGAAAATGACATCAGACTGTGAAATCAAATATTTCCTGACCAAAAATCAACTATCCTGAGCCACTTTTCTGAAGAAAATCTTTGAAACTATGTGGATTTCACAAAATCCACTTTTGGCCTCCTCTCTGCCTGAAACGCACTTTAAGAGCATAAAAAATTGAAAATGCCAGTAAAGTGCTGAAAGTTGCAGATATTCATGAAAATGACATCAGAAATCAAAAATCAACTATCCTGAGCCACTTTTCTGAAGAAAATCTTTGAAACTATGTGGATTTCACAAAATCCACTTTTGGCCTCCTCTCTGCCTGAAACGCACTTTAAGAGCATAAAAAAATTGAAAATGCCAGTAAAGTGCTGAAAGTTGCAGATATTCATGAAAATGACATCAGACTGTGAAATCAACTATCCTGAGCCACTTTTCTGAAGAAAATCTTTGAAACTATGTGGATTTCACAAAATCCACTTTTGGCCTCCTCTCTGCCTGAAACGCACTTTAAGAGCATAAAAAATTGAAAATGCCAGTAAAGTGCTGAAAGTTGCAGATATTCATGAAAATGACATCAGACTGTGAAATCAACTATCCTGAGCCACTTTTCTGAAGAAAATCTTTGAAACTATGTGGATTTCACAAAATCCACTTTTGGCCTCCTCTCTGCCTGAAACGCACTTTAAGAGCATAAAAAATTTGAAAATGCCAGTAAAGTGCTGAAAGTTGCAGATATTCATGAAAATGACATCAGACTGTGAAATCAACTATCCTGAGCCACTTTTCTGAAGAAAATCTTTGAAACTATGTGGATTTCACAAAATCCACTTTTGGCCTCCTCTCTGCCTGAAACGCACTTTAAGAGCATAAAAAATTGAAAATGCCAGTAAAGTGCTGAAAGTTGCAGATATTCATGAAAATGACATCAGACTGTGAAATCAACTATCCTGAGCCACTTTTCTGAAGAAAATCTTTGAAACTATGTGGATTTCACAAAATCCACTTTTGGCCTCCTCTCTGCCTGAAACGCACTTTAAGAGCATAAAAATTTTGAAAATGCCAGTAAAGTGCTGAAAGTTGCAGATATTCATGAAAATGACATCAGACTGTGAAATCAACTATCCTGAGCCACTTTTCTGAAGAAAATCTTTGAAACTATGTGGATTTCACAAAATCCACTTTTGGCCTCCTCTCTGCCTGAAACGCACTTTAAGAGCATAAAAAATTGAAAATGCCAGTAAAGTGCTGAAAGTTGCAGATATTCATGAAAATGACATCAGACTGTGAAATCAACTATCCTGAGCCACTTTTCTGAAGAAAATCTTTGAAACTATGTGGATTTCACAAAATCCACTTTTGGCCTCCTCTCTGCCTGAAACGCACTTTAAGAGCATAAAAATTTTGAAAATGCCAGTAAAGTGCTGAAAGTTGCAGATATTCATGAAAATGACATCAGACTGTGAAATCAACTATCCTGAGCCACTTTTCTGAAGAAAATCTTTGAAACTATGTGGATTTCACAAAATCCACTTTTGGCCTCCTCTCTGCCTGAAACGCACTTTAAGAGCATAAAAATTTGAAAATGCCAGTAAAGTGCTGAAAGTTGCAGATATTCATGAAAATGACATCAGACTGTGAAATCAACTATCCTGAGCCACTTTTCTGAAGAAAATCTTTGAAACTATGTGGATTTCACAAAATCCACTTTTGGCCTCCTCTCTGCCTGAAACGCACTTTAAGAGCATAAAAAATTGAAAATGCCAGTAAAGTGCTGAAAGTTGCAGATATTCATGAAAATGACATCAGACTGTGAAATCAACTATCCTGAGCCACTTTTCTGAAGAAAATCTTTGAAACTATGTGGATTTCACAAAATCCACTTTTGGCCTCCTCTCTGCCTGAAACGCACTTTAAGAGCATAAAAAATTGAAAATGCCAGTAAAGTGCTGAAAGTTGCAGATATTCATGAAAATGACATCAGACTGTGAAATCAACTATCCTGAGCCACTTTTCTGAAGAAAATCTTTGAAACTATGTGGATTTCACAAAATCCACTTTTGGCCTCCTCTCTGCCTGAAACGCACTTTAAGAGCATAAAAAATTGAAAATGCCAGTAAAGTGCTGAAAGTTGCAGATATTCATGAAAATGACATCAGACTGTGAAATCAACTATCCTGAGCCACTTTTCTGAAGAAAATCTTTGAAACTATGTGGATTTCACAAAATCCACTTTTGGCCTCCTCTCTGCCTGAAACGCACTTTAAGAGCATAAAAATTTGAAAATGCCAGTAAAGTGCTGAAAGTTGCAGATATTCATGAAAATGACATCAGACTGTGAAATCAACTATCCTGAGCCACTTTTCTGAAGAAAATCTTTGAAACTATGTGGATTTCACAAAATCCACTTTTGGCCTCCTCTCTGCCTGAAACGCACTTTAAGAGCATAAAAATTTGAAAATGCCAGTAAAGTGCTGAAAGTTGCAGATATTCATGAAAATGACATCAGACTGTGAAATCAACTATCCTGAGCCACTTTTCTGAAGAAAATCTTTGAAACTATGTGGATTTCACAAAATCCACTTTTGGCCTCCTCTCTGCCTGAAACGCACTTTAAGAGCATAAAAATTTTGAAAATGCCAGTAAAGTGCTGAAAGTTGCAGATATTCATGAAAATGACATCAGACTGTGAAATCAACTATCCTGAGCCACTTTTCTGAAGAAAATCTTTGAAACTATGTGGATTTCACAAAATCCACTTTTGGCCTCCTCTCTGCCTGAAACGCACTTTAAGAGCATAAAAAATTTTGAAAATGCCAGTAAAGTGCTGAAAGTTGCAGATATTCATGAAAATGACATCAGACTGTGAAATCAACTATCCTGAGCCACTTTTCTGAAGAAAATCTTTGAAACTATGTGGATTTCACAAAATCCACTTTTGGCCTCCTCTCTGCCTGAAACGCACTTTAAGAGCATAAAAATTTGAAAATGCCAGTAAAGTGCTGAAAGTTGCAGATATTCATGAAAATGACATCAGACTGTGAAATCAACTATCCTGAGCCACTTTTCTGAAGAAAATCTTTGAAACTATGTGGATTTCACAAAATCCACTTTTGGCCTCCTCTCTGCCTGAAACGCACTTTAAGAGCATAAAAAATTGAAAATGCCAGTAAAGTGCTGAAAGTTGCAGATATTCATGAAAATGACATCAGACTGTGAAATCAACTATCCTGAGCCACTTTTCTGAAGAAAATCTTTGAAACTATGTGGATTTCACAAAATCCACTTTTGGCCTCCTCTCTGCCTGAAACGCACTTTAAGAGCATAAAAATTTTGAAAATGCCAGTAAAGTGCTGAAAGTTGCAGATATTCATGAAAATGACATCAGACTGTGAAATCAACTATCCTGAGCCACTTTTCTGAAGAAAATCTTTGAAACTATGTGGATTTCACAAAATCCACTTTTGGCCTCCTCTCTGCCTGAAACGCACTTTAAGAGCATAAAAAATTGAAAATGCCAGTAAAGTGCTGAAAGTTGCAGATATTCATGAAAATGACATCAGACTGTGAAATCAACTATCCTGAGCCACTTTTCTGAAGAAAATCTTTGAAACTATGTGGATTTCACAAAATCCACTTTTGGCCTCCTCTCTGCCTGAAACGCACTTTAAGAGCATAAAAATTTTGAAAATGCCAGTAAAGTGCTGAAAGTTGCAGATATTCATGAAAATGACATCAGACTGTGAAATCAACTATCCTGAGCCACTTTTCTGAAGAAAATCTTTGAAACTATGTGGATTTCACAAAATCCACTTTTGGCCTCCTCTCTGCCTGAAACGCACTTTAAGAGCATAAAAAATTGAAAATGCCAGTAAAGTGCTGAAAGTTGCAGATATTCATGAAAATGACATCAGACTGTGAAATCAACTATCCTGAGCCACTTTTCTGAAGAAAATCTTTGAAACTATGTGGATTTCACAAAATCCACTTTTGGCCTCCTCTCTGCCTGAAACGCACTTTAAGAGCATAAAAAATTGAAAATGCCAGTAAAGTGCTGAAAGTTGCAGATATTCATGAAAATGACATCAGACTGTGAAATCAACTATCCTGAGCCACTTTTCTGAAGAAAATCTTTGAAACTATGTGGATTTCACAAAATCCACTTTTGGCCTCCTCTCTGCCTGAAACGCACTTTAAGAGCATAAAAATTTTGAAAATGCCAGTAAAGTGCTGAAAGTTGCAGATATTCATGAAAATGACATCAGACTGTGAAATCAACTATCCTGAGCCACTTTTCTGAAGAAAATCTTTGAAACTATGTGGATTTCACAAAATCCACTTTTGGCCTCCTCTCTGCCTGAAACGCACTTTAAGAGCATAAAAAATTGAAAATGCCAGTAAAGTGCTGAAAGTTGCAGATATTCATGAAAATGACATCAGACTGTGAAATCAACTATCCTGAGCCACTTTTCTGAAGAAAATCTTTGAAACTATGTGGATTTCACAAAATCCACTTTTGGCCTCCTCTCTGCCTGAAACGCACTTTAAGAGCATAAAAAATTTTGAAAATGCCAGTAAAGTGCTGAAAGTTGCAGATATTCATGAAAATGACATCAGACTGTGAAATCAACTATCCTGAGCCACTTTTCTGAAGAAAATCTTTGAAACTATGTGGATTTCACAAAATCCACTTTTGGCCTCCTCTCTGCCTGAAACGCACTTTAAGAGCATAAAAATTGAAAATGCCAGTAAAGTGCTGAAAGTTGCAGATATTCATGAAAATGACATCAGACTGTGAAATCAACTATCCTGAGCCACTTTTCTGAAGAAAATCTTTGAAACTATGTGGATTTCACAAAATCCACTTTTGGCCTCCTCTCTGCCTGAAACGCACTTTAAGAGCATAAAAAATTGAAAATGCCAGTAAAGTGCTGAAAGTTGCAGATATTCATGAAAATGACATCAGACTGTGAAATCAACTATCCTGAGCCACTTTTCTGAAGAAAATCTTTGAAACTATGTGGATTTCACAAAATCCACTTTTGGCCTCCTCTCTGCCTGAAACGCACTTTAAGAGCATAAAAAATTGAAAATGCCAGTAAAGTGCTGAAAGTTGCAGATATTCATGAAAATGACATCAGACTGTGAAATCAACTATCCTGAGCCACTTTTCTGAAGAAAATCTTTGAAACTATGTGGATTTCACAAAATCCACTTTTGGCCTCCTCTCTGCCTGAAACGCACTTTAAGAGCATAAAAATTTTGAAAATGCCAGTAAAGTGCTGAAAGTTGCAGATATTCATGAAAATGACATCAGACTGTGAAATCAACTATCCTGAGCCACTTTTCTGAAGAAAATCTTTGAAACTATGTGGATTTCACAAAATCCACTTTTGGCCTCCTCTCTGCCTGAAACGCACTTTAAGAGCATAAAAAATTGAAAATGCCAGTAAAGTGCTGAAAGTTGCAGATATTCATGAAAATGACATCAGACTGTGAAATCAACTATCCTGAGCCACTTTTCTGAAGAAAATCTTTGAAACTATGTGGATTTCACAAAATCCACTTTTGGCCTCCTCTCTGCCTGAAACGCACTTTAAGAGCATAAAAATTTTGAAAATGCCAGTAAAGTGCTGAAAGTTGCAGATATTCATGAAAATGACATCAGACTGTGAAATCAACTATCCTGAGCCACTTTTCTGAAGAAAATCTTTGAAACTATGTGGATTTCACAAAATCCACTTTTGGCCTCCTCTCTGCCTGAAACGCACTTTAAGAGCATAAAAAATTGAAAATGCCAGTAAAGTGCTGAAAGTTGCAGATATTCATGAAAATGACATCAGACTGTGAAATCAACTATCCTGAGCCACTTTTCTGAAGAAAATCTTTGAAACTATGTGGATTTCACAAAATCCACTTTTGGCCTCCTCTCTGCCTGAAACGCACTTTAAGAGCATAAAAATTTGAAAATGCCAGTAAAGTGCTGAAAGTTGCAGATATTCATGAAAATGACATCAGACTGTGAAATCAACTATCCTGAGCCACTTTTCTGAAGAAAATCTTTGAAACTATGTGGATTTCACAAAATCCACTTTTGGCCTCCTCTCTGCCTGAAACGCACTTTAAGAGCATAAAAAATTGAAAATGCCAGTAAAGTGCTGAAAGTTGCAGATATTCATGAAAATGACATCAGACTGTGAAATCAACTATCCTGAGCCACTTTTCTGAAGAAAATCTTTGAAACTATGTGGATTTCACAAAATCCACTTTTGGCCTCCTCTCTGCCTGAAACGCACTTTAAGAGCATAAAAATTTGAAAATGCCAGTAAAGTGCTGAAAGTTGCAGATATTCATGAAAATGACATCAGACTGTGAAATCAACTATCCTGAGCCACTTTTCTGAAGAAAATCTTTGAAACTATGTGGATTTCACAAAATCCACTTTTGGCCTCCTCTCTGCCTGAAACGCACTTTAAGAGCATAAAAATTGAAAATGCCAGTAAAGTGCTGAAAGTTGCAGATATTCATGAAAATGACATCAGACTGTGAAATCAACTATCCTGAGCCACTTTTCTGAAGAAAATCTTTGAAACTATGTGGATTTCACAAAATCCACTTTTGGCCTCCTCTCTGCCTGAAACGCACTTTAAGAGCATAAAAAATTGAAAATGCCAGTAAAGTGCTGAAAGTTGCAGATATTCATGAAAATGACATCAGACTGTGAAATCAACTATCCTGAGCCACTTTTCTGAAGAAAATCTTTGAAACTATGTGGATTTCACAAAATCCACTTTTGGCCTCCTCTCTGCCTGAAACGCACTTTAAGAGCATAAAAAATTGAAAATGCCAGTAAAGTGCTGAAAGTTGCAGATATTCATGAAAATGACATCAGACTGTGAAATCAACTATCCTGAGCCACTTTTCTGAAGAAAATCTTTGAAACTATGTGGATTTCACAAAATCCACTTTTGGCCTCCTCTCTGCCTGAAACGCACTTTAAGAGCATAAAATTTTGAAAATGCCAGTAAAGTGCTGAAAGTTGCAGATATTCATGAAAATGACATCAGACTGTGAAATCAACTATCCTGAGCCACTTTTCTGAAGAAAATCTTTGAAACTATGTGGATTTCACAAAATCCACTTTTGGCCTCCTCTCTGCCTGAAACGCACTTTAAGAGCATAAAAAATTGAAAATGCCAGTAAAGTGCTGAAAGTTGCAGATATTCATGAAAATGACATCAGACTGTGAAATCAACTATCCTGAGCCACTTTTCTGAAGAAAATCTTTGAAACTATGTGGATTTCACAAAATCCACTTTTGGCCTCCTCTCTGCCTGAAACGCACTTTAAGAGCATAAAAAATTGAAAATGCCAGTAAAGTGCTGAAAGTTGCAGATATTCATGAAAATGACATCAGACTGTGAAATCAACTATCCTGAGCCACTTTTCTGAAGAAAATCTTTGAAACTATGTGGATTTCACAAAATCCACTTTTGGCCTCCTCTCTGCCTGAAACGCACTTTAAGAGCATAAAAATTGAAAATGCCAGTAAAGTGCTGAAAGTTGCAGATATTCATGAAAATGACATCAGACTGTGAAATCAACTATCCTGAGCCACTTTTCTGAAGAAAATCTTTGAAACTATGTGGATTTCACAAAATCCACTTTTGGCCTCCTCTCTGCCTGAAACGCACTTTAAGAGCATAAAAAAATTGAAAATGCCAGTAAAGTGCTGAAAGTTGCAGATATTCATGAAAATGACATCAGACTGTGAAATCAACTATCCTGAGCCACTTTTCTGAAGAAAATCTTTGAAACTATGTGGATTTCACAAAATCCACTTTTGGCCTCCTCTCTGCCTGAAACGCACTTTAAGAGCATAAAAATTTGAAAATGCCAGTAAAGTGCTGAAAGTTGCAGATATTCATGAAAATGACATCAGACTGTGAAATCAACTATCCTGAGCCACTTTTCTGAAGAAAATCTTTGAAACTATGTGGATTTCACAAAATCCACTTTTGGCCTCCTCTCTGCCTGAAACGCACTTTAAGAGCATAAAAAAATTGAAAATGCCAGTAAAGTGCTGAAAGTTGCAGATATTCATGAAAATGACATCAGACTGTGAAATCAACTATCCTGAGCCACTTTTCTGAAGAAAATCTTTGAAACTATGTGGATTTCACAAAATCCACTTTTGGCCTCCTCTCTGCCTGAAACGCACTTTAAGAGCATAAAAAATTGAAAATGCCAGTAAAGTGCTGAAAGTTGCAGATATTCATGAAAATGACATCAGACTGTGAAATCAACTATCCTGAGCCACTTTTCTGAAGAAAATCTTTGAAACTATGTGGATTTCACAAAATCCACTTTTGGCCTCCTCTCTGCCTGAAACGCACTTTAAGAGCATAAAAATTTTGAAAATGCCAGTAAAGTGCTGAAAGTTGCAGATATTCATGAAAATGACATCAGACTGTGAAATCAACTATCCTGAGCCACTTTTCTGAAGAAAATCTTTGAAACTATGTGGATTTCACAAAATCCACTTTTGGCCTCCTCTCTGCCTGAAACGCACTTTAAGAGCATAAAAATTGAAAATGCCAGTAAAGTGCTGAAAGTTGCAGATATTCATGAAAATGACATCAGACTGTGAAATCAACTATCCTGAGCCACTTTTCTGAAGAAAATCTTTGAAACTATGTGGATTTCACAAAATCCACTTTTGGCCTCCTCTCTGCCTGAAACGCACTTTAAGAGCATAAAAATTTTGAAAATGCCAGTAAAGTGCTGAAAGTTGCAGATATTCATGAAAATGACATCAGACTGTGAAATCAACTATCCTGAGCCACTTTTCTGAAGAAAATCTTTGAAACTATGTGGATTTCACAAAATCCACTTTTGGCCTCCTCTCTGCCTGAAACGCACTTTAAGAGCATAAAAAATTGAAAATGCCAGTAAAGTGCTGAAAGTTGCAGATATTCATGAAAATGACATCAGACTGTGAAATCAACTATCCTGAGCCACTTTTCTGAAGAAAATCTTTGAAACTATGTGGATTTCACAAAATCCACTTTTGGCCTCCTCTCTGCCTGAAACGCACTTTAAGAGCATAAAAAATTGAAAATGCCAGTAAAGTGCTGAAAGTTGCAGATATTCATGAAAATGACATCAGACTGTGAAATCAACTATCCTGAGCCACTTTTCTGAAGAAAATCTTTGAAACTATGTGGATTTCACAAAATCCACTTTTGGCCTCCTCTCTGCCTGAAACGCACTTTAAGAGCATAAAAATTTGAAAATGCCAGTAAAGTGCTGAAAGTTGCAGATATTCATGAAAATGACATCAGACTGTGAAATCAACTATCCTGAGCCACTTTTCTGAAGAAAATCTTTGAAACTATGTGGATTTCACAAAATCCACTTTTGGCCTCCTCTCTGCCTGAAACGCACTTTAAGAGCATAAAAATTTTGAAAATGCCAGTAAAGTGCTGAAAGTTGCAGATATTCATGAAAATGACATCAGACTGTGAAATCAACTATCCTGAGCCACTTTTCTGAAGAAAATCTTTGAAACTATGTGGATTTCACAAAATCCACTTTTGGCCTCCTCTCTGCCTGAAACGCACTTTAAGAGCATAAAAATTTTGAAAATGCCAGTAAAGTGCTGAAAGTTGCAGATATTCATGAAAATGACATCAGACTGTGAAATCAACTATCCTGAGCCACTTTTCTGAAGAAAATCTTTGAAACTATGTGGATTTCACAAAATCCACTTTTGGCCTCCTCTCTGCCTGAAACGCACTTTAAGAGCATAAAATTTTGAAAATGCCAGTAAAGTGCTGAAAGTTGCAGATATTCATGAAAATGACATCAGACTGTGAAATCAACTATCCTGAGCCACTTTTCTGAAGAAAATCTTTGAAACTATGTGGATTTCACAAAATCCACTTTTGGCCTCCTCTCTGCCTGAAACGCACTTTAAGAGCATAAAAATTTTGAAAATGCCAGTAAAGTGCTGAAAGTTGCAGATATTCATGAAAATGACATCAGACTGTGAAATCAACTATCCTGAGCCACTTTTCTGAAGAAAATCTTTGAAACTATGTGGATTTCACAAAATCCACTTTTGGCCTCCTCTCTGCCTGAAACGCACTTTAAGAGCATAAAAATTGAAAATGCCAGTAAAGTGCTGAAAGTTGCAGATATTCATGAAAATGACATCAGACTGTGAAATCAACTATCCTGAGCCACTTTTCTGAAGAAAATCTTTGAAACTATGTGGATTTCACAAAATCCACTTTTGGCCTCCTCTCTGCCTGAAACGCACTTTAAGAGCATAAAAAATTGAAAATGCCAGTAAAGTGCTGAAAGTTGCAGATATTCATGAAAATGACATCAGACTGTGAAATCAACTATCCTGAGCCACTTTTCTGAAGAAAATCTTTGAAACTATGTGGATTTCACAAAATCCACTTTTGGCCTCCTCTCTGCCTGAAACGCACTTTAAGAGCATAAAAATTTGAAAATGCCAGTAAAGTGCTGAAAGTTGCAGATATTCATGAAAATGACATCAGACTGTGAAATCAACTATCCTGAGCCACTTTTCTGAAGAAAATCTTTGAAACTATGTGGATTTCACAAAATCCACTTTTGGCCTCCTCTCTGCCTGAAACGCACTTTAAGAGCATAAAAATTGAAAATGCCAGTAAAGTGCTGAAAGTTGCAGATATTCATGAAAATGACATCAGACTGTGAAATCAACTATCCTGAGCCACTTTTCTGAAGAAAATCTTTGAAACTATGTGGATTTCACAAAATCCACTTTTGGCCTCCTCTCTGCCTGAAACGCACTTTAAGAGCATAAAAAATTGAAAATGCCAGTAAAGTGCTGAAAGTTGCAGATATTCATGAAAATGACATCAGACTGTGAAATCAACTATCCTGAGCCACTTTTCTGAAGAAAATCTTTGAAACTATGTGGATTTCACAAAATCCACTTTTGGCCTCCTCTCTGCCTGAAACGCACTTTAAGAGCATAAAAAATTGAAAATGCCAGTAAAGTGCTGAAAGTTGCAGATATTCATGAAAATGACATCAGACTGTGAAATCAACTATCCTGAGCCACTTTTCTGAAGAAAATCTTTGAAACTATGTGGATTTCACAAAATCCACTTTTGGCCTCCTCTCTGCCTGAAACGCACTTTAAGAGCATAAAAAATTTGAAAATGCCAGTAAAGTGCTGAAAGTTGCAGATATTCATGAAAATGACATCAGACTGTGAAATCAACTATCCTGAGCCACTTTTCTGAAGAAAATCTTTGAAACTATGTGGATTTCACAAAATCCACTTTTGGCCTCCTCTCTGCCTGAAACGCACTTTAAGAGCATAAAAAATTGAAAATGCCAGTAAAGTGCTGAAAGTTGCAGATATTCATGAAAATGACATCAGACTGTGAAATCAACTATCCTGAGCCACTTTTCTGAAGAAAATCTTTGAAACTATGTGGATTTCACAAAATCCACTTTTGGCCTCCTCTCTGCCTGAAACGCACTTTAAGAGCATAAAATTTTGAAAATGCCAGTAAAGTGCTGAAAGTTGCAGATATTCATGAAAATGACATCAGACTGTGAAATCAACTATCCTGAGCCACTTTTCTGAAGAAAATCTTTGAAACTATGTGGATTTCACAAAATCCACTTTTGGCCTCCTCTCTGCCTGAAACGCACTTTAAGAGCATAAAAAATTGAAAATGCCAGTAAAGTGCTGAAAGTTGCAGATATTCATGAAAATGACATCAGACTGTGAAATCAACTATCCTGAGCCACTTTTCTGAAGAAAATCTTTGAAACTATGTGGATTTCACAAAATCCACTTTTGGCCTCCTCTCTGCCTGAAACGCACTTTAAGAGCATAAAAAATTGAAAATGCCAGTAAAGTGCTGAAAGTTGCAGATATTCATGAAAATGACATCAGACTGTGAAATCAACTATCCTGAGCCACTTTTCTGAAGAAAATCTTTGAAACTATGTGGATTTCACAAAATCCACTTTTGGCCTCCTCTCTGCCTGAAACGCACTTTAAGAGCATAAAAATTTTGAAAATGCCAGTAAAGTGCTGAAAGTTGCAGATATTCATGAAAATGACATCAGACTGTGAAATCAACTATCCTGAGCCACTTTTCTGAAGAAAATCTTTGAAACTATGTGGATTTCACAAAATCCACTTTTGGCCTCCTCTCTGCCTGAAACGCACTTTAAGAGCATAAAAAATTGAAAATGCCAGTAAAGTGCTGAAAGTTGCAGATATTCATGAAAATGACATCAGACTGTGAAATCAACTATCCTGAGCCACTTTTCTGAAGAAAATCTTTGAAACTATGTGGATTTCACAAAATCCACTTTTGGCCTCCTCTCTGCCTGAAACGCACTTTAAGAGCATAAAAATTTTGAAAATGCCAGTAAAGTGCTGAAAGTTGCAGATATTCATGAAAATGACATCAGACTGTGAAATCAACTATCCTGAGCCACTTTTCTGAAGAAAATCTTTGAAACTATGTGGATTTCACAAAATCCACTTTTGGCCTCCTCTCTGCCTGAAACGCACTTTAAGAGCATAAAAAATTGAAAATGCCAGTAAAGTGCTGAAAGTTGCAGATATTCATGAAAATGACATCAGACTGTGAAATCAACTATCCTGAGCCACTTTTCTGAAGAAAATCTTTGAAACTATGTGGATTTCACAAAATCCACTTTTGGCCTCCTCTCTGCCTGAAACGCACTTTAAGAGCATAAAAAATTGAAAATGCCAGTAAAGTGCTGAAAGTTTGCAGATATTCAAAAACACAATCAAAAAAACTGAAAAAAACCACTCAAGAAACCACTTTGAAACTATGAAAATCTCACAAAATCCACTTTGGCCCCTCTCTCCTCCTCCACTTTAAGAGCTAAAAAATTGAAAAAAAAAGTGCTGAAAGTTGCAGATATTCATGAAAATGACATCAGACTGTGAAATCAACTATCCTGAGCCACTTTTCTGAAGAAAATCTTTGAAACTATGTGGATTTCACAAAATCCACTTTTGGCCTCCTCTCTGCCTGAAACGCACTTTAAGAGCATAAAATTTTGAAAATGCCAGTAAAGTGCTGAAAGTTGCAGATATTCATGAAAATGACATCAGACTGTGAAATCAACTATCCTGAGCCACTTTTCTGAAGAAAATCTTTGAAACTATGTGGATTTCACAAAATCCACTTTTGGCCTCCTCTCTGCCTGAAACGCACTTTAAGAGCATAAAAAATTGAAAATGCCAGTAAAGTGCTGAAAGTTGCAGATATTCATGAAAATGACATCAGACTGTGAAATCAACTATCCTGAGCCACTTTTCTGAAGAAAATCTTTGAAACTATGTGGATTTCACAAAATCCACTTTTGGCCTCCTCTCTGCCTGAAACGCACTTTAAGAGCATAAAAATTGAAAATGCCAGTAAAGTGCTGAAAGTTGCAGATATTCATGAAAATGACATCAGACTGTGAAATCAACTATCCTGAGCCACTTTTCTGAAGAAAATCTTTGAAACTATGTGGATTTCACAAAATCCACTTTTGGCCTCCTCTCTGCCTGAAACGCACTTTAAGAGCATAAAAAATTGAAAATGCCAGTAAAGTGCTGAAAGTTGCAGATATTCATGAAAATGACATCAGACTGTGAAATCAACTATCCTGAGCCACTTTTCTGAAGAAAATCTTTGAAACTATGTGGATTTCACAAAATCCACTTTTGGCCTCCTCTCTGCCTGAAACGCACTTTAAGAGCATAAAATTTTGAAAATGCCAGTAAAGTGCTGAAAGTTGCAGATATTCATGAAAATGACATCAGACTGTGAAATCAACTATCCTGAGCCACTTTTCTGAAGAAAATCTTTGAAACTATGTGGATTTCACAAAATCCACTTTTGGCCTCCTCTCTGCCTGAAACGCACTTTAAGAGCATAAAAAATTGAAAATGCCAGTAAAGTGCTGAAAGTTGCAGATATTCATGAAAATGACATCAGACTGTGAAATCAACTATCCTGAGCCACTTTTCTGAAGAAAATCTTTGAAACTATGTGGATTTCACAAAATCCACTTTTGGCCTCCTCTCTGCCTGAAACGCACTTTAAGAGCATAAAAATTTTGAAAATGCCAGTAAAGTGCTGAAAGTTGCAGATATTCATGAAAATGACATCAGACTGTGAAATCAACTATCCTGAGCCACTTTTCTGAAGAAAATCTTTGAAACTATGTGGATTTCACAAAATCCACTTTTGGCCTCCTCTCTGCCTGAAACGCACTTTAAGAGCATAAAAAATTGAAAATGCCAGTAAAGTGCTGAAAGTTGCAGATATTCATGAAAATGACATCAGACTGTGAAATCAACTATCCTGAGCCACTTTTCTGAAGAAAATCTTTGAAACTATGTGGATTTCACAAAATCCACTTTTGGCCTCCTCTCTGCCTGAAACGCACTTTAAGAGCATAAAAAATTGAAAATGCCAGTAAAGTGCTGAAAGTTGCAGATATTCATGAAAATGACATCAGACTGTGAAATCAACTATCCTGAGCCACTTTTCTGAAGAAAATCTTTGAAACTATGTGGATTTCACAAAATCCACTTTTGGCCTCCTCTCTGCCTGAAACGCACTTTAAGAGCATAAAAATTTGAAAATGCCAGTAAAGTGCTGAAAGTTGCAGATATTCATGAAAATGACATCAGACTGTGAAATCAACTATCCTGAGCCACTTTTCTGAAGAAAATCTTTGAAACTATGTGGATTTCACAAAATCCACTTTTGGCCTCCTCTCTGCCTGAAACGCACTTTAAGAGCATAAAAATTTTGAAAATGCCAGTAAAGTGCTGAAAGTTGCAGATATTCATGAAAATGACATCAGACTGTGAAATCAACTATCCTGAGCCACTTTTCTGAAGAAAATCTTTGAAACTATGTGGATTTCACAAAATCCACTTTTGGCCTCCTCTCTGCCTGAAACGCACTTTAAGGCATAAAAATTTGAAAATGCCAGTAAAGTGCTGAAAGTTGCAGATATTCATGCAAAAGTGGGATTTTGTGAAATCCACATAGTTTCAAAGATTTTCTTCAGAAAAGTGGCTCAGGATAGTTGATTTCACAGTCTGATGTCATTTTCATGAATATCTGCAACTTTCAGCACTTTACTGGCATTTTCAAATTTTTATGCTCTTAAAGTGCGTTTCAGGCAGAGAGGAGGCCAAAAGTGGATTTTGTGAAATCCACATAGTTTCAAAGATTTTCTTCAGAAAAGTGGCTCAGGATAGTTGATTTCACAGTCTGATGTCATTTTCATGAATATCTGCAACTTTCAGCACTTTACTGGCATTTTCAAATTTTTATGCTCTTAAAGTGCGTTTCAGGCAGAGAGGAGGCCAAAAGTGGATTTTGTGAAATCCACATAGTTTCAAAGATTTTCTTCAGAAAAGTGGCTCAGGATAGTTGATTTCACAGTCTGATGTCATTTTCATGAATATCTGCAACTTTCAGCACTTTACTGGCATTTTCAAATTTTTATGCTCTTAAAGTGCGTTTCAGGCAGAGAGGAGGCCAAAAGTGGATTTTGTGAAATCCACATAGTTTCAAAGATTTTCTTCAGAAAAGTGGCTCAGGATAGTTGATTTCACAGTCTGATGTCATTTTCATGAATATCTGCAACTTTCAGCACTTTACTGGCATTTTCAAATTTTTATGCTCTTAAAGTGCGTTTCAGGCAGAGAGGAGGCCAAAAGTGGATTTTGTGAAATCCACATAGTTTCAAAGATTTTCTTCAGAAAAGTGGCTCAGGATAGTTGATTTCACAGTCTGATGTCATTTTCATGAATATCTGCAACTTTCAGCACTTTACTGGCATTTTCAAATTTTTATGCTCTTAAAGTGCGTTTCAGGCAGAGAGGAGGCCAAAAGTGGATTTTGTGAAATCCACATAGTTTCAAAGATTTTCTTCAGAAAAGTGGCTCAGGATAGTTGATTTCACAGTCTGATGTCATTTTCATGAATATCTGCAACTTTCAGCACTTTACTGGCATTTTCAAATTTTTATGCTCTTAAAGTGCGTTTCAGGCAGAGAGGAGGCCAAAAGTGGATTTTGTGAAATCCACATAGTTTCAAAGATTTTCTTCAGAAAAGTGGCTCAGGATAGTTGATTTCACAGTCTGATGTCATTTTCATGAATATCTGCAACTTTCAGCACTTTACTGGCATTTTCAATTTTTATGCTCTTAAAGTGCGTTTCAGGCAGAGAGGAGGCCAAAAGTGGATTTTGTGAAATCCACATAGTTTCAAAGATTTTCTTCAGAAAAGTGGCTCAGGATAGTTGATTTCACAGTCTGATGTCATTTTCATGAATATCTGCAACTTTCAGCACTTTACTGGCATTTTCAATTTTTATGCTCTTAAAGTGCGTTTCAGGCAGAGAGGAGGCCAAAAGTGGATTTTGTGAAATCCACATAGTTTCAAAGATTTTCTTCAGAAAAGTGGCTCAGGATAGTTGATTTCACAGTCTGATGTCATTTTCATGAATATCTGCAACTTTCAGCACTTTACTGGCATTTTCAAATTTTTATGCTCTTAAAGTGCGTTTCAGGCAGAGAGGAGGCCAAAAGTGGATTTTGTGAAATCCACATAGTTTCAAAGATTTTCTTCAGAAAAGTGGCTCAGGATAGTTGATTTCACAGTCTGATGTCATTTTCATGAATATCTGCAACTTTCAGCACTTTACTGGCATTTTCAAATTTTTATGCTCTTAAAGTGCGTTTCAGGCAGAGAGGAGGCCAAAAGTGGATTTTGTGAAATCCACATAGTTTCAAAGATTTTCTTCAGAAAAGTGGCTCAGGATAGTTGATTTCACAGTCTGATGTCATTTTCATGAATATCTGCAACTTTCAGCACTTTACTGGCATTTTCAAATTTTTATGCTCTTAAAGTGCGTTTCAGGCAGAGAGGAGGCCAAAAGTGGATTTTGTGAAATCCACATAGTTTCAAAGATTTTCTTCAGAAAAGTGGCTCAGGATAGTTGATTTCACAGTCTGATGTCATTTTCATGAATATCTGCAACTTTCAGCACTTTACTGGCATTTTCAAATTTTTATGCTCTTAAAGTGCGTTTCAGGCAGAGAGGAGGCCAAAAGTGGATTTTGTGAAATCCACATAGTTTCAAAGATTTTCTTCAGAAAAGTGGCTCAGGATAGTTGATTTCACAGTCTGATGTCATTTTCATGAATATCTGCAACTTTCAGCACTTTACTGGCATTTTCAAATTTTTATGCTCTTAAAGTGCGTTTCAGGCAGAGAGGAGGCCAAAAGTGGATTTTGTGAAATCCACATAGTTTCAAAGATTTTCTTCAGAAAAGTGGCTCAGGATAGTTGATTTCACAGTCTGATGTCATTTTCATGAATATCTGCAACTTTCAGCACTTTACTGGCATTTTCAAATTTTTATGCTCTTAAAGTGCGTTTCAGGCAGAGAGGAGGCCAAAAGTGGATTTTGTGAAATCCACATAGTTTCAAAGATTTTCTTCAGAAAAGTGGCTCAGGATAGTTGATTTCACAGTCTGATGTCATTTTCATGAATATCTGCAACTTTCAGCACTTTACTGGCATTTTCAAATTTTTATGCTCTTAAAGTGCGTTTCAGGCAGAGAGGAGGCCAAAAGTGGATTTTGTGAAATCCACATAGTTTCAAAGATTTTCTTCAGAAAAGTGGCTCAGGATAGTTGATTTCACAGTCTGATGTCATTTTCATGAATATCTGCAACTTTCAGCACTTTACTGGCATTTTCAATTTTTATGCTCTTAAAGTGCGTTTCAGGCAGAGAGGAGGCCAAAAGTGGATTTTGTGAAATCCACATAGTTTCAAAGATTTTCTTCAGAAAAGTGGCTCAGGATAGTTGATTTCACAGTCTGATGTCATTTTCATGAATATCTGCAACTTTCAGCACTTTACTGGCATTTTCAAATTTTTATGCTCTTAAAGTGCGTTTCAGGCAGAGAGGAGGCCAAAAGTGGATTTTGTGAAATCCACATAGTTTCAAAGATTTTCTTCAGAAAAGTGGCTCAGGATAGTTGATTTCACAGTCTGATGTCATTTTCATGAATATCTGCAACTTTCAGCACTTTACTGGCATTTTCAATTTTTTATGCTCTTAAAGTGCGTTTCAGGCAGAGAGGAGGCCAAAAGTGGATTTTGTGAAATCCACATAGTTTCAAAGATTTTCTTCAGAAAAGTGGCTCAGGATAGTTGATTTCACAGTCTGATGTCATTTTCATGAATATCTGCAACTTTCAGCACTTTACTGGCATTTTCAAATTTTTATGCTCTTAAAGTGCGTTTCAGGCAGAGAGGAGGCCAAAAGTGGATTTTGTGAAATCCACATAGTTTCAAAGATTTTCTTCAGAAAAGTGGCTCAGGATAGTTGATTTCACAGTCTGATGTCATTTTCATGAATATCTGCAACTTTCAGCACTTTACTGGCATTTTCAAATTTTTATGCTCTTAAAGTGCGTTTCAGGCAGAGAGGAGGCCAAAAGTGGATTTTGTGAAATCCACATAGTTTCAAAGATTTTCTTCAGAAAAGTGGCTCAGGATAGTTGATTTCACAGTCTGATGTCATTTTCATGAATATCTGCAACTTTCAGCACTTTACTGGCATTTTCAATTTTTATGCTCTTAAAGTGCGTTTCAGGCAGAGAGGAGGCCAAAAGTGGATTTTGTGAAATCCACATAGTTTCAAAGATTTTCTTCAGAAAAGTGGCTCAGGATAGTTGATTTCACAGTCTGATGTCATTTTCATGAATATCTGCAACTTTCAGCACTTTACTGGCATTTTCAAATTTTTATGCTCTTAAAGTGCGTTTCAGGCAGAGAGGAGGCCAAAAGTGGATTTTGTGAAATCCACATAGTTTCAAAGATTTTCTTCAGAAAAGTGGCTCAGGATAGTTGATTTCACAGTCTGATGTCATTTTCATGAATATCTGCAACTTTCAGCACTTTACTGGCATTTTCAAATTTTTATGCTCTTAAAGTGCGTTTCAGGCAGAGAGGAGGCCAAAAGTGGATTTTGTGAAATCCACATAGTTTCAAAGATTTTCTTCAGAAAAGTGGCTCAGGATAGTTGATTTCACAGTCTGATGTCATTTTCATGAATATCTGCAACTTTCAGCACTTTACTGGCATTTTCAAATTTTTATGCTCTTAAAGTGCGTTTCAGGCAGAGAGGAGGCCAAAAGTGGATTTTGTGAAATCCACATAGTTTCAAAGATTTTCTTCAGAAAAGTGGCTCAGGATAGTTGATTTCACAGTCTGATGTCATTTTCATGAATATCTGCAACTTTCAGCACTTTACTGGCATTTTCAAATTTTTATGCTCTTAAAGTGCGTTTCAGGCAGAGAGGAGGCCAAAAGTGGATTTTGTGAAATCCACATAGTTTCAAAGATTTTCTTCAGAAAAGTGGCTCAGGATAGTTGATTTCACAGTCTGATGTCATTTTCATGAATATCTGCAACTTTCAGCACTTTACTGGCATTTTCAAATTTTTATGCTCTTAAAGTGCGTTTCAGGCAGAGAGGAGGCCAAAAGTGGATTTTGTGAAATCCACATAGTTTCAAAGATTTTCTTCAGAAAAGTGGCTCAGGATAGTTGATTTCACAGTCTGATGTCATTTTCATGAATATCTGCAACTTTCAGCACTTTACTGGCATTTTCAATTTTTATGCTCTTAAAGTGCGTTTCAGGCAGAGAGGAGGCCAAAAGTGGATTTTGTGAAATCCACATAGTTTCAAAGATTTTCTTCAGAAAAGTGGCTCAGGATAGTTGATTTCACAGTCTGATGTCATTTTCATGAATATCTGCAACTTTCAGCACTTTACTGGCATTTTCAAATTTTTATGCTCTTAAAGTGCGTTTCAGGCAGAGAGGAGGCCAAAAGTGGATTTTGTGAAATCCACATAGTTTCAAAGATTTTCTTCAGAAAAGTGGCTCAGGATAGTTGATTTCACAGTCTGATGTCATTTTCATGAATATCTGCAACTTTCAGCACTTTACTGGCATTTTCAAATTTTTATGCTCTTAAAGTGCGTTTCAGGCAGAGAGGAGGCCAAAAGTGGATTTTGTGAAATCCACATAGTTTCAAAGATTTTCTTCAGAAAAGTGGCTCAGGATAGTTGATTTCACAGTCTGATGTCATTTTCATGAATATCTGCAACTTTCAGCACTTTACTGGCATTTTCAAATTTTTATGCTCTTAAAGTGCGTTTCAGGCAGAGAGGAGGCCAAAAGTGGATTTTGTGAAATCCACATAGTTTCAAAGATTTTCTTCAGAAAAGTGGCTCAGGATAGTTGATTTCACAGTCTGATGTCATTTTCATGAATATCTGCAACTTTCAGCACTTTACTGGCATTTTCAAATTTTTATGCTCTTAAAGTGCGTTTCAGGCAGAGAGGAGGCCAAAAGTGGATTTTGTGAAATCCACATAGTTTCAAAGATTTTCTTCAGAAAAGTGGCTCAGGATAGTTGATTTCACAGTCTGATGTCATTTTCATGAATATCTGCAACTTTCAGCACTTTACTGGCATTTTCAAATTTTTATGCTCTTAAAGTGCGTTTCAGGCAGAGAGGAGGCCAAAAGTGGATTTTGTGAAATCCACATAGTTTCAAAGATTTTCTTCAGAAAAGTGGCTCAGGATAGTTGATTTCACAGTCTGATGTCATTTTCATGAATATCTGCAACTTTCAGCACTTTACTGGCATTTTCAAATTTTTATGCTCTTAAAGTGCGTTTCAGGCAGAGAGGAGGCCAAAAGTGGATTTTGTGAAATCCACATAGTTTCAAAGATTTTCTTCAGAAAAGTGGCTCAGGATAGTTGATTTCACAGTCTGATGTCATTTTCATGAATATCTGCAACTTTCAGCACTTTACTGGCATTTTCAAATTTTTATGCTCTTAAAGTGCGTTTCAGGCAGAGAGGAGGCCAAAAGTGGATTTTGTGAAATCCACATAGTTTCAAAGATTTTCTTCAGAAAAGTGGCTCAGGATAGTTGATTTCACAGTCTGATGTCATTTTCATGAATATCTGCAACTTTCAGCACTTTACTGGCATTTTCAAATTTTTATGCTCTTAAAGTGCGTTTCAGGCAGAGAGGAGGCCAAAAGTGGATTTTGTGAAATCCACATAGTTTCAAAGATTTTCTTCAGAAAAGTGGCTCAGGATAGTTGATTTCACAGTCTGATGTCATTTTCATGAATATCTGCAACTTTCAGCACTTTACTGGCATTTTCAAATTTTTATGCTCTTAAAGTGCGTTTCAGGCAGAGAGGAGGCCAAAAGTGGATTTTGTGAAATCCACATAGTTTCAAAGATTTTCTTCAGAAAAGTGGCTCAGGATAGTTGATTTCACAGTCTGATGTCATTTTCATGAATATCTGCAACTTTCAGCACTTTACTGGCATTTTCAAATTTTTATGCTCTTAAAGTGCGTTTCAGGCAGAGAGGAGGCCAAAAGTGGATTTTGTGAAATCCACATAGTTTCAAAGATTTTCTTCAGAAAAGTGGCTCAGGATAGTTGATTTCACAGTCTGATGTCATTTTCATGAATATCTGCAACTTTCAGCACTTTACTGGCATTTTCAAATTTTTATGCTCTTAAAGTGCGTTTCAGGCAGAGAGGAGGCCAAAAGTGGATTTTGTGAAATCCACATAGTTTCAAAGATTTTCTTCAGAAAAGTGGCTCAGGATAGTTGATTTCACAGTCTGATGTCATTTTCATGAATATCTGCAACTTTCAGCACTTTACTGGCATTTTCAAATTTTTATGCTCTTAAAGTGCGTTTCAGGCAGAGAGGAGGCCAAAAGTGGATTTTGTGAAATCCACATAGTTTCAAAGATTTTCTTCAGAAAAGTGGCTCAGGATAGTTGATTTCACAGTCTGATGTCATTTTCATGAATATCTGCAACTTTCAGCACTTTACTGGCATTTTCAAATTTTTATGCTCTTAAAGTGCGTTTCAGGCAGAGAGGAGGCCAAAAGTGGATTTTGTGAAATCCACATAGTTTCAAAGATTTTCTTCAGAAAAGTGGCTCAGGATAGTTGATTTCACAGTCTGATGTCATTTTCATGAATATCTGCAACTTTCAGCACTTTACTGGCATTTTCAAATTTTTATGCTCTTAAAGTGCGTTTCAGGCAGAGAGGAGGCCAAAAGTGGATTTTGTGAAATCCACATAGTTTCAAAGATTTTCTTCAGAAAAGTGGCTCAGGATAGTTGATTTCACAGTCTGATGTCATTTTCATGAATATCTGCAACTTTCAGCACTTTACTGGCATTTTCAAATTTTTATGCTCTTAAAGTGCGTTTCAGGCAGAGAGGAGGCCAAAAGTGGATTTTGTGAAATCCACATAGTTTCAAAGATTTTCTTCAGAAAAGTGGCTCAGGATAGTTGATTTCACAGTCTGATGTCATTTTCATGAATATCTGCAACTTTCAGCACTTTACTGGCATTTTCAAATTTTTATGCTCTTAAAGTGCGTTTCAGGCAGAGAGGAGGCCAAAAGTGGATTTTGTGAAATCCACATAGTTTCAAAGATTTTCTTCAGAAAAGTGGCTCAGGATAGTTGATTTCACAGTCTGATGTCATTTTCATGAATATCTGCAACTTTCAGCACTTTACTGGCATTTTCAATTTTTATGCTCTTAAAGTGCGTTTCAGGCAGAGAGGAGGCCAAAAGTGGATTTTGTGAAATCCACATAGTTTCAAAGATTTTCTTCAGAAAAGTGGCTCAGGATAGTTGATTTCACAGTCTGATGTCATTTTCATGAATATCTGCAACTTTCAGCACTTTACTGGCATTTTCAAATTTTTATGCTCTTAAAGTGCGTTTCAGGCAGAGAGGAGGCCAAAAGTGGATTTTGTGAAATCCACATAGTTTCAAAGATTTTCTTCAGAAAAGTGGCTCAGGATAGTTGATTTCACAGTCTGATGTCATTTTCATGAATATCTGCAACTTTCAGCACTTTACTGGCATTTTCAAATTTTTATGCTCTTAAAGTGCGTTTCAGGCAGAGAGGAGGCCAAAAGTGGATTTTGTGAAATCCACATAGTTTCAAAGATTTTCTTCAGAAAAGTGGCTCAGGATAGTTGATTTCACAGTCTGATGTCATTTTCATGAATATCTGCAACTTTCAGCACTTTACTGGCATTTTCAAATTTTTATGCTCTTAAAGTGCGTTTCAGGCAGAGAGGAGGCCAAAAGTGGATTTTGTGAAATCCACATAGTTTCAAAGATTTTCTTCAGAAAAGTGGCTCAGGATAGTTGATTTCACAGTCTGATGTCATTTTCATGAATATCTGCAACTTTCAGCACTTTACTGGCATTTTCAAATTTTTATGCTCTTAAAGTGCGTTTCAGGCAGAGAGGAGGCCAAAAGTGGATTTTGTGAAATCCACATAGTTTCAAAGATTTTCTTCAGAAAAGTGGCTCAGGATAGTTGATTTCACAGTCTGATGTCATTTTCATGAATATCTGCAACTTTCAGCACTTTACTGGCATTTTCAAATTTTTATGCTCTTAAAGTGCGTTTCAGGCAGAGAGGAGGCCAAAAGTGGATTTTGTGAAATCCACATAGTTTCAAAGATTTTCTTCAGAAAAGTGGCTCAGGATAGTTGATTTCACAGTCTGATGTCATTTTCATGAATATCTGCAACTTTCAGCACTTTACTGGCATTTTCAAATTTTTATGCTCTTAAAGTGCGTTTCAGGCAGAGAGGAGGCCAAAAGTGGATTTTGTGAAATCCACATAGTTTCAAAGATTTTCTTCAGAAAAGTGGCTCAGGATAGTTGATTTCACAGTCTGATGTCATTTTCATGAATATCTGCAACTTTCAGCACTTTACTGGCATTTTCAAAATTTTTATGCTCTTAAAGTGCGTTTCAGGCAGAGAGGAGGCCAAAAGTGGATTTTGTGAAATCCACATAGTTTCAAAGATTTTCTTCAGAAAAGTGGCTCAGGATAGTTGATTTCACAGTCTGATGTCATTTTCATGAATATCTGCAACTTTCAGCACTTTACTGGCATTTTCAAATTTTTATGCTCTTAAAGTGCGTTTCAGGCAGAGAGGAGGCCAAAAGTGGATTTTGTGAAATCCACATAGTTTCAAAGATTTTCTTCAGAAAAGTGGCTCAGGATAGTTGATTTCACAGTCTGATGTCATTTTCATGAATATCTGCAACTTTCAGCACTTTACTGGCATTTTCAAATTTTTTATGCTCTTAAAGTGCGTTTCAGGCAGAGAGGAGGCCAAAAGTGGATTTTGTGAAATCCACATAGTTTCAAAGATTTTCTTCAGAAAAGTGGCTCAGGATAGTTGATTTCACAGTCTGATGTCATTTTCATGAATATCTGCAACTTTCAGCACTTTACTGGCATTTTCAAATTTTTTATGCTCTTAAAGTGCGTTTCAGGCAGAGAGGAGGCCAAAAGTGGATTTTGTGAAATCCACATAGTTTCAAAGATTTTCTTCAGAAAAGTGGCTCAGGATAGTTGATTTCACAGTCTGATGTCATTTTCATGAATATCTGCAACTTTCAGCACTTTACTGGCATTTTCAATTTTTTATGCTCTTAAAGTGCGTTTCAGGCAGAGAGGAGGCCAAAAGTGGATTTTGTGAAATCCACATAGTTTCAAAGATTTTCTTCAGAAAAGTGGCTCAGGATAGTTGATTTCACAGTCTGATGTCATTTTCATGAATATCTGCAACTTTCAGCACTTTACTGGCATTTTCAATTTTTTATGCTCTTAAAGTGCGTTTCAGGCAGAGAGGAGGCCAAAAGTGGATTTTGTGAAATCCACATAGTTTCAAAGATTTTCTTCAGAAAAGTGGCTCAGGATAGTTGATTTCACAGTCTGATGTCATTTTCATGAATATCTGCAACTTTCAGCACTTTACTGGCATTTTCAATTTTTTATGCTCTTAAAGTGCGTTTCAGGCAGAGAGGAGGCCAAAAGTGGATTTTGTGAAATCCACATAGTTTCAAAGATTTTCTTCAGAAAAGTGGCTCAGGATAGTTGATTTCACAGTCTGATGTCATTTTCATGAATATCTGCAACTTTCAGCACTTTACTGGCATTTTCAATTTTTATGCTCTTAAAGTGCGTTTCAGGCAGAGAGGAGGCCAAAAGTGGATTTTGTGAAATCCACATAGTTTCAAAGATTTTCTTCAGAAAAGTGGCTCAGGATAGTTGATTTCACAGTCTGATGTCATTTTCATGAATATCTGCAACTTTCAGCACTTTACTGGCATTTTCAATTTTTATGCTCTTAAAGTGCGTTTCAGGCAGAGAGGAGGCCAAAAGTGGATTTTGTGAAATCCACATAGTTTCAAAGATTTTCTTCAGAAAAGTGGCTCAGGATAGTTGATTTCACAGTCTGATGTCATTTTCATGAATATCTGCAACTTTCAGCACTTTACTGGCATTTTCAATTTTTTATGCTCTTAAAGTGCGTTTCAGGCAGAGAGGAGGCCAAAAGTGGATTTTGTGAAATCCACATAGTTTCAAAGATTTTCTTCAGAAAAGTGGCTCAGGATAGTTGATTTCACAGTCTGATGTCATTTTCATGAATATCTGCAACTTTCAGCACTTTACTGGCATTTTCAATTTTTTATGCTCTTAAAGTGCGTTTCAGGCAGAGAGGAGGCCAAAAGTGGATTTTGTGAAATCCACATAGTTTCAAAGATTTTCTTCAGAAAAGTGGCTCAGGATAGTTGATTTCACAGTCTGATGTCATTTTCATGAATATCTGCAACTTTCAGCACTTTACTGGCATTTTCAATTTTTTATGCTCTTAAAGTGCGTTTCAGGCAGAGAGGAGGCCAAAAGTGGATTTTGTGAAATCCACATAGTTTCAAAGATTTTCTTCAGAAAAGTGGCTCAGGATAGTTGATTTCACAGTCTGATGTCATTTTCATGAATATCTGCAACTTTCAGCACTTTACTGGCATTTTCAAATTTTTATGCTCTTAAAGTGCGTTTCAGGCAGAGAGGAGGCCAAAAGTGGATTTTGTGAAATCCACATAGTTTCAAAGATTTTCTTCAGAAAAGTGGCTCAGGATAGTTGATTTCACAGTCTGATGTCATTTTCATGAATATCTGCAACTTTCAGCACTTTACTGGCATTTTCAATTTTTATGCTCTTAAAGTGCGTTTCAGGCAGAGAGGAGGCCAAAAGTGGATTTTGTGAAATCCACATAGTTTCAAAGATTTTCTTCAGAAAAGTGGCTCAGGATAGTTGATTTCACAGTCTGATGTCATTTTCATGAATATCTGCAACTTTCAGCACTTTACTGGCATTTTCAATTTTTTATGCTCTTAAAGTGCGTTTCAGGCAGAGAGGAGGCCAAAAGTGGATTTTGTGAAATCCACATAGTTTCAAAGATTTTCTTCAGAAAAGTGGCTCAGGATAGTTGATTTCACAGTCTGATGTCATTTTCATGAATATCTGCAACTTTCAGCACTTTACTGGCATTTTCAAATTTTTATGCTCTTAAAGTGCGTTTCAGGCAGAGAGGAGGCCAAAAGTGGATTTTGTGAAATCCACATAGTTTCAAAGATTTTCTTCAGAAAAGTGGCTCAGGATAGTTGATTTCACAGTCTGATGTCATTTTCATGAATATCTGCAACTTTCAGCACTTTACTGGCATTTTCAATTTTTTATGCTCTTAAAGTGCGTTTCAGGCAGAGAGGAGGCCAAAAGTGGATTTTGTGAAATCCACATAGTTTCAAAGATTTTCTTCAGAAAAGTGGCTCAGGATAGTTGATTTCACAGTCTGATGTCATTTTCATGAATATCTGCAACTTTCAGCACTTTACTGGCATTTTCAATTTTTATGCTCTTAAAGTGCGTTTCAGGCAGAGAGGAGGCCAAAAGTGGATTTTGTGAAATCCACATAGTTTCAAAGATTTTCTTCAGAAAAGTGGCTCAGGATAGTTGATTTCACAGTCTGATGTCATTTTCATGAATATCTGCAACTTTCAGCACTTTACTGGCATTTTCAATTTTTTATGCTCTTAAAGTGCGTTTCAGGCAGAGAGGAGGCCAAAAGTGGATTTTGTGAAATCCACATAGTTTCAAAGATTTTCTTCAGAAAAGTGGCTCAGGATAGTTGATTTCACAGTCTGATGTCATTTTCATGAATATCTGCAACTTTCAGCACTTTACTGGCATTTTCAAATTTTTATGCTCTTAAAGTGCGTTTCAGGCAGAGAGGAGGCCAAAAGTGGATTTTGTGAAATCCACATAGTTTCAAAGATTTTCTTCAGAAAAGTGGCTCAGGATAGTTGATTTCACAGTCTGATGTCATTTTCATGAATATCTGCAACTTTCAGCACTTTACTGGCATTTTCAATTTTTTATGCTCTTAAAGTGCGTTTCAGGCAGAGAGGAGGCCAAAAGTGGATTTTGTGAAATCCACATAGTTTCAAAGATTTTCTTCAGAAAAGTGGCTCAGGATAGTTGATTTCACAGTCTGATGTCATTTTCATGAATATCTGCAACTTTCAGCACTTTACTGGCATTTTCAAATTTTTATGCTCTTAAAGTGCGTTTCAGGCAGAGAGGAGGCCAAAAGTGGATTTTGTGAAATCCACATAGTTTCAAAGATTTTCTTCAGAAAAGTGGCTCAGGATAGTTGATTTCACAGTCTGATGTCATTTTCATGAATATCTGCAACTTTCAGCACTTTACTGGCATTTTCAATTTTTTATGCTCTTAAAGTGCGTTTCAGGCAGAGAGGAGGCCAAAAGTGGATTTTGTGAAATCCACATAGTTTCAAAGATTTTCTTCAGAAAAGTGGCTCAGGATAGTTGATTTCACAGTCTGATGTCATTTTCATGAATATCTGCAACTTTCAGCACTTTACTGGCATTTTCAATTTTTATGCTCTTAAAGTGCGTTTCAGGCAGAGAGGAGGCCAAAAGTGGATTTTGTGAAATCCACATAGTTTCAAAGATTTTCTTCAGAAAAGTGGCTCAGGATAGTTGATTTCACAGTCTGATGTCATTTTCATGAATATCTGCAACTTTCAGCACTTTACTGGCATTTTCAATTTTTTATGCTCTTAAAGTGCGTTTCAGGCAGAGAGGAGGCCAAAAGTGGATTTTGTGAAATCCACATAGTTTCAAAGATTTTCTTCAGAAAAGTGGCTCAGGATAGTTGATTTCACAGTCTGATGTCATTTTCATGAATATCTGCAACTTTCAGCACTTTACTGGCATTTTCAATTTTTTATGCTCTTAAAGTGCGTTTCAGGCAGAGAGGAGGCCAAAAGTGGATTTTGTGAAATCCACATAGTTTCAAAGATTTTCTTCAGAAAAGTGGCTCAGGATAGTTGATTTCACAGTCTGATGTCATTTTCATGAATATCTGCAACTTTCAGCACTTTACTGGCATTTTCAATTTTTTATGCTCTTAAAGTGCGTTTCAGGCAGAGAGGAGGCCAAAAGTGGATTTTGTGAAATCCACATAGTTTCAAAGATTTTCTTCAGAAAAGTGGCTCAGGATAGTTGATTTCACAGTCTGATGTCATTTTCATGAATATCTGCAACTTTCAGCACTTTACTGGCATTTTCAATTTTTTATGCTCTTAAAGTGCGTTTCAGGCAGAGAGGAGGCCAAAAGTGGATTTTGTGAAATCCACATAGTTTCAAAGATTTTCTTCAGAAAAGTGGCTCAGGATAGTTGATTTCACAGTCTGATGTCATTTTCATGAATATCTGCAACTTTCAGCACTTTACTGGCATTTTCAAATTTTTATGCTCTTAAAGTGCGTTTCAGGCAGAGAGGAGGCCAAAAGTGGATTTTGTGAAATCCACATAGTTTCAAAGATTTTCTTCAGAAAAGTGGCTCAGGATAGTTGATTTCACAGTCTGATGTCATTTTCATGAATATCTGCAACTTTCAGCACTTTACTGGCATTTTCAATTTTTTATGCTCTTAAAGTGCGTTTCAGGCAGAGAGGAGGCCAAAAGTGGATTTTGTGAAATCCACATAGTTTCAAAGATTTTCTTCAGAAAAGTGGCTCAGGATAGTTGATTTCACAGTCTGATGTCATTTTCATGAATATCTGCAACTTTCAGCACTTTACTGGCATTTTCAATTTTTTATGCTCTTAAAGTGCGTTTCAGGCAGAGAGGAGGCCAAAAGTGGATTTTGTGAAATCCACATAGTTTCAAAGATTTTCTTCAGAAAAGTGGCTCAGGATAGTTGATTTCACAGTCTGATGTCATTTTCATGAATATCTGCAACTTTCAGCACTTTACTGGCATTTTCAATTTTTTATGCTCTTAAAGTGCGTTTCAGGCAGAGAGGAGGCCAAAAGTGGATTTTGTGAAATCCACATAGTTTCAAAGATTTTCTTCAGAAAAGTGGCTCAGGATAGTTGATTTCACAGTCTGATGTCATTTTCATGAATATCTGCAACTTTCAGCACTTTACTGGCATTTTCAATTTTTTATGCTCTTAAAGTGCGTTTCAGGCAGAGAGGAGGCCAAAAGTGGATTTTGTGAAATCCACATAGTTTCAAAGATTTTCTTCAGAAAAGTGGCTCAGGATAGTTGATTTCACAGTCTGATGTCATTTTCATGAATATCTGCAACTTTCAGCACTTTACTGGCATTTTCAATTTTTATGCTCTTAAAGTGCGTTTCAGGCAGAGAGGAGGCCAAAAGTGGATTTTGTGAAATCCACATAGTTTCAAAGATTTTCTTCAGAAAAGTGGCTCAGGATAGTTGATTTCACAGTCTGATGTCATTTTCATGAATATCTGCAACTTTCAGCACTTTACTGGCATTTTCAATTTTTATGCTCTTAAAGTGCGTTTCAGGCAGAGAGGAGGCCAAAAGTGGATTTTGTGAAATCCACATAGTTTCAAAGATTTTCTTCAGAAAAGTGGCTCAGGATAGTTGATTTCACAGTCTGATGTCATTTTCATGAATATCTGCAACTTTCAGCACTTTACTGGCATTTTCAAATTTTTATGCTCTTAAAGTGCGTTTCAGGCAGAGAGGAGGCCAAAAGTGGATTTTGTGAAATCCACATAGTTTCAAAGATTTTCTTCAGAAAAGTGGCTCAGGATAGTTGATTTCACAGTCTGATGTCATTTTCATGAATATCTGCAACTTTCAGCACTTTACTGGCATTTTCAATTTTTTATGCTCTTAAAGTGCGTTTCAGGCAGAGAGGAGGCCAAAAGTGGATTTTGTGAAATCCACATAGTTTCAAAGATTTTCTTCAGAAAAGTGGCTCAGGATAGTTGATTTCACAGTCTGATGTCATTTTCATGAATATCTGCAACTTTCAGCACTTTACTGGCATTTTCAATTTTTTATGCTCTTAAAGTGCGTTTCAGGCAGAGAGGAGGCCAAAAGTGGATTTTGTGAAATCCACATAGTTTCAAAGATTTTCTTCAGAAAAGTGGCTCAGGATAGTTGATTTCACAGTCTGATGTCATTTTCATGAATATCTGCAACTTTCAGCACTTTACTGGCATTTTCAAATTTTTATGCTCTTAAAGTGCGTTTCAGGCAGAGAGGAGGCCAAAAGTGGATTTTGTGAAATCCACATAGTTTCAAAGATTTTCTTCAGAAAAGTGGCTCAGGATAGTTGATTTCACAGTCTGATGTCATTTTCATGAATATCTGCAACTTTCAGCACTTTACTGGCATTTTCAATTTTTTATGCTCTTAAAGTGCGTTTCAGGCAGAGAGGAGGCCAAAAGTGGATTTTGTGAAATCCACATAGTTTCAAAGATTTTCTTCAGAAAAGTGGCTCAGGATAGTTGATTTCACAGTCTGATGTCATTTTCATGAATATCTGCAACTTTCAGCACTTTACTGGCATTTTCAATTTTTTATGCTCTTAAAGTGCGTTTCAGGCAGAGAGGAGGCCAAAAGTGGATTTTGTGAAATCCACATAGTTTCAAAGATTTTCTTCAGAAAAGTGGCTCAGGATAGTTGATTTCACAGTCTGATGTCATTTTCATGAATATCTGCAACTTTCAGCACTTTACTGGCATTTTCAATTTTTTATGCTCTTAAAGTGCGTTTCAGGCAGAGAGGAGGCCAAAAGTGGATTTTGTGAAATCCACATAGTTTCAAAGATTTTCTTCAGAAAAGTGGCTCAGGATAGTTGATTTCACAGTCTGATGTCATTTTCATGAATATCTGCAACTTTCAGCACTTTACTGGCATTTTCAAATTTTTATGCTCTTAAAGTGCGTTTCAGGCAGAGAGGAGGCCAAAAGTGGATTTTGTGAAATCCACATAGTTTCAAAGATTTTCTTCAGAAAAGTGGCTCAGGATAGTTGATTTCACAGTCTGATGTCATTTTCATGAATATCTGCAACTTTCAGCACTTTACTGGCATTTTCAAATTTTTATGCTCTTAAAGTGCGTTTCAGGCAGAGAGGAGGCCAAAAGTGGATTTTGTGAAATCCACATAGTTTCAAAGATTTTCTTCAGAAAAGTGGCTCAGGATAGTTGATTTCACAGTCTGATGTCATTTTCATGAATATCTGCAACTTTCAGCACTTTACTGGCATTTTCAAATTTTTATGCTCTTAAAGTGCGTTTCAGGCAGAGAGGAGGCCAAAAGTGGATTTTGTGAAATCCACATAGTTTCAAAGATTTTCTTCAGAAAAGTGGCTCAGGATAGTTGATTTCACAGTCTGATGTCATTTTCATGAATATCTGCAACTTTCAGCACTTTACTGGCATTTTCAAATTTTTATGCTCTTAAAGTGCGTTTCAGGCAGAGAGGAGGCCAAAAGTGGATTTTGTGAAATCCACATAGTTTCAAAGATTTTCTTCAGAAAAGTGGCTCAGGATAGTTGATTTCACAGTCTGATGTCATTTTCATGAATATCTGCAACTTTCAGCACTTTACTGGCATTTTCAATTTTTTATGCTCTTAAAGTGCGTTTCAGGCAGAGAGGAGGCCAAAAGTGGATTTTGTGAAATCCACATAGTTTCAAAGATTTTCTTCAGAAAAGTGGCTCAGGATAGTTGATTTCACAGTCTGATGTCATTTTCATGAATATCTGCAACTTTCAGCACTTTACTGGCATTTTCAATTTTTATGCTCTTAAAGTGCGTTTCAGGCAGAGAGGAGGCCAAAAGTGGATTTTGTGAAATCCACATAGTTTCAAAGATTTTCTTCAGAAAAGTGGCTCAGGATAGTTGATTTCACAGTCTGATGTCATTTTCATGAATATCTGCAACTTTCAGCACTTTACTGGCATTTTCAATTTTTTATGCTCTTAAAGTGCGTTTCAGGCAGAGAGGAGGCCAAAAGTGGATTTTGTGAAATCCACATAGTTTCAAAGATTTTCTTCAGAAAAGTGGCTCAGGATAGTTGATTTCACAGTCTGATGTCATTTTCATGAATATCTGCAACTTTCAGCACTTTACTGGCATTTTCAATTTTTATGCTCTTAAAGTGCGTTTCAGGCAGAGAGGAGGCCAAAAGTGGATTTTGTGAAATCCACATAGTTTCAAAGATTTTCTTCAGAAAAGTGGCTCAGGATAGTTGATTTCACAGTCTGATGTCATTTTCATGAATATCTGCAACTTTCAGCACTTTACTGGCATTTTCAAATTTTTATGCTCTTAAAGTGCGTTTCAGGCAGAGAGGAGGCCAAAAGTGGATTTTGTGAAATCCACATAGTTTCAAAGATTTTCTTCAGAAAAGTGGCTCAGGATAGTTGATTTCACAGTCTGATGTCATTTTCATGAATATCTGCAACTTTCAGCACTTTACTGGCATTTTCAATTTTTTATGCTCTTAAAGTGCGTTTCAGGCAGAGAGGAGGCCAAAAGTGGATTTTGTGAAATCCACATAGTTTCAAAGATTTTCTTCAGAAAAGTGGCTCAGGATAGTTGATTTCACAGTCTGATGTCATTTTCATGAATATCTGCAACTTTCAGCACTTTACTGGCATTTTCAATTTTTTATGCTCTTAAAGTGCGTTTCAGGCAGAGAGGAGGCCAAAAGTGGATTTTGTGAAATCCACATAGTTTCAAAGATTTTCTTCAGAAAAGTGGCTCAGGATAGTTGATTTCACAGTCTGATGTCATTTTCATGAATATCTGCAACTTTCAGCACTTTACTGGCATTTTCAATTTTTTATGCTCTTAAAGTGCGTTTCAGGCAGAGAGGAGGCCAAAAGTGGATTTTGTGAAATCCACATAGTTTCAAAGATTTTCTTCAGAAAAGTGGCTCAGGATAGTTGATTTCACAGTCTGATGTCATTTTCATGAATATCTGCAACTTTCAGCACTTTACTGGCATTTTCAATTTTTTATGCTCTTAAAGTGCGTTTCAGGCAGAGAGGAGGCCAAAAGTGGATTTTGTGAAATCCACATAGTTTCAAAGATTTTCTTCAGAAAAGTGGCTCAGGATAGTTGATTTCACAGTCTGATGTCATTTTCATGAATATCTGCAACTTTCAGCACTTTACTGGCATTTTCAATTTTTTATGCTCTTAAAGTGCGTTTCAGGCAGAGAGGAGGCCAAAAGTGGATTTTGTGAAATCCACATAGTTTCAAAGATTTTCTTCAGAAAAGTGGCTCAGGATAGTTGATTTCACAGTCTGATGTCATTTTCATGAATATCTGCAACTTTCAGCACTTTACTGGCATTTTCAAATTTTTATGCTCTTAAAGTGCGTTTCAGGCAGAGAGGAGGCCAAAAGTGGATTTTGTGAAATCCACATAGTTTCAAAGATTTTCTTCAGAAAAGTGGCTCAGGATAGTTGATTTCACAGTCTGATGTCATTTTCATGAATATCTGCAACTTTCAGCACTTTACTGGCATTTTCAAATTTTTATGCTCTTAAAGTGCGTTTCAGGCAGAGAGGAGGCCAAAAGTGGATTTTGTGAAATCCACATAGTTTCAAAGATTTTCTTCAGAAAAGTGGCTCAGGATAGTTGATTTCACAGTCTGATGTCATTTTCATGAATATCTGCAACTTTCAGCACTTTACTGGCATTTTCAATTTTTATGCTCTTAAAGTGCGTTTCAGGCAGAGAGGAGGCCAAAAGTGGATTTTGTGAAATCCACATAGTTTCAAAGATTTTCTTCAGAAAAGTGGCTCAGGATAGTTGATTTCACAGTCTGATGTCATTTTCATGAATATCTGCAACTTTCAGCACTTTACTGGCATTTTCAATTTTTTATGCTCTTAAAGTGCGTTTCAGGCAGAGAGGAGGCCAAAAGTGGATTTTGTGAAATCCACATAGTTTCAAAGATTTTCTTCAGAAAAGTGGCTCAGGATAGTTGATTTCACAGTCTGATGTCATTTTCATGAATATCTGCAACTTTCAGCACTTTACTGGCATTTTCAAATTTTTATGCTCTTAAAGTGCGTTTCAGGCAGAGAGGAGGCCAAAAGTGGATTTTGTGAAATCCACATAGTTTCAAAGATTTTCTTCAGAAAAGTGGCTCAGGATAGTTGATTTCACAGTCTGATGTCATTTTCATGAATATCTGCAACTTTCAGCACTTTACTGGCATTTTCAAATTTTTATGCTCTTAAAGTGCGTTTCAGGCAGAGAGGAGGCCAAAAGTGGATTTTGTGAAATCCACATAGTTTCAAAGATTTTCTTCAGAAAAGTGGCTCAGGATAGTTGATTTCACAGTCTGATGTCATTTTCATGAATATCTGCAACTTTCAGCACTTTACTGGCATTTTCAATTTTTTATGCTCTTAAAGTGCGTTTCAGGCAGAGAGGAGGCCAAAAGTGGATTTTGTGAAATCCACATAGTTTCAAAGATTTTCTTCAGAAAAGTGGCTCAGGATAGTTGATTTCACAGTCTGATGTCATTTTCATGAATATCTGCAACTTTCAGCACTTTACTGGCATTTTCAATTTTTATGCTCTTAAAGTGCGTTTCAGGCAGAGAGGAGGCCAAAAGTGGATTTTGTGAAATCCACATAGTTTCAAAGATTTTCTTCAGAAAAGTGGCTCAGGATAGTTGATTTCACAGTCTGATGTCATTTTCATGAATATCTGCAACTTTCAGCACTTTACTGGCATTTTCAAATTTTTATGCTCTTAAAGTGCGTTTCAGGCAGAGAGGAGGCCAAAAGTGGATTTTGTGAAATCCACATAGTTTCAAAGATTTTCTTCAGAAAAGTGGCTCAGGATAGTTGATTTCACAGTCTGATGTCATTTTCATGAATATCTGCAACTTTCAGCACTTTACTGGCATTTTCAATTTTTATGCTCTTAAAGTGCGTTTCAGGCAGAGAGGAGGCCAAAAGTGGATTTTGTGAAATCCACATAGTTTCAAAGATTTTCTTCAGAAAAGTGGCTCAGGATAGTTGATTTCACAGTCTGATGTCATTTTCATGAATATCTGCAACTTTCAGCACTTTACTGGCATTTTCAATTTTTATGCTCTTAAAGTGCGTTTCAGGCAGAGAGGAGGCCAAAAGTGGATTTTGTGAAATCCACATAGTTTCAAAGATTTTCTTCAGAAAAGTGGCTCAGGATAGTTGATTTCACAGTCTGATGTCATTTTCATGAATATCTGCAACTTTCAGCACTTTACTGGCATTTTCAATTTTTTATGCTCTTAAAGTGCGTTTCAGGCAGAGAGGAGGCCAAAAGTGGATTTTGTGAAATCCACATAGTTTCAAAGATTTTCTTCAGAAAAGTGGCTCAGGATAGTTGATTTCACAGTCTGATGTCATTTTCATGAATATCTGCAACTTTCAGCACTTTACTGGCATTTTCAAATTTTTATGCTCTTAAAGTGCGTTTCAGGCAGAGAGGAGGCCAAAAGTGGATTTTGTGAAATCCACATAGTTTCAAAGATTTTCTTCAGAAAAGTGGCTCAGGATAGTTGATTTCACAGTCTGATGTCATTTTCATGAATATCTGCAACTTTCAGCACTTTACTGGCATTTTCAATTTTTATGCTCTTAAAGTGCGTTTCAGGCAGAGAGGAGGCCAAAAGTGGATTTTGTGAAATCCACATAGTTTCAAAGATTTTCTTCAGAAAAGTGGCTCAGGATAGTTGATTTCACAGTCTGATGTCATTTTCATGAATATCTGCAACTTTCAGCACTTTACTGGCATTTTCAAATTTTTATGCTCTTAAAGTGCGTTTCAGGCAGAGAGGAGGCCAAAAGTGGATTTTGTGAAATCCACATAGTTTCAAAGATTTTCTTCAGAAAAGTGGCTCAGGATAGTTGATTTCACAGTCTGATGTCATTTTCATGAATATCTGCAACTTTCAGCACTTTACTGGCATTTTCAATTTTTTATGCTCTTAAAGTGCGTTTCAGGCAGAGAGGAGGCCAAAAGTGGATTTTGTGAAATCCACATAGTTTCAAAGATTTTCTTCAGAAAAGTGGCTCAGGATAGTTGATTTCACAGTCTGATGTCATTTTCATGAATATCTGCAACTTTCAGCACTTTACTGGCATTTTCAATTTTTTATGCTCTTAAAGTGCGTTTCAGGCAGAGAGGAGGCCAAAAGTGGATTTTGTGAAATCCACATAGTTTCAAAGATTTTCTTCAGAAAAGTGGCTCAGGATAGTTGATTTCACAGTCTGATGTCATTTTCATGAATATCTGCAACTTTCAGCACTTTACTGGCATTTTCAAATTTTTATGCTCTTAAAGTGCGTTTCAGGCAGAGAGGAGGCCAAAAGTGGATTTTGTGAAATCCACATAGTTTCAAAGATTTTCTTCAGAAAAGTGGCTCAGGATAGTTGATTTCACAGTCTGATGTCATTTTCATGAATATCTGCAACTTTCAGCACTTTACTGGCATTTTCAATTTTTTATGCTCTTAAAGTGCGTTTCAGGCAGAGAGGAGGCCAAAAGTGGATTTTGTGAAATCCACATAGTTTCAAAGATTTTCTTCAGAAAAGTGGCTCAGGATAGTTGATTTCACAGTCTGATGTCATTTTCATGAATATCTGCAACTTTCAGCACTTTACTGGCATTTTCAATTTTTTATGCTCTTAAAGTGCGTTTCAGGCAGAGAGGAGGCCAAAAGTGGATTTTGTGAAATCCACATAGTTTCAAAGATTTTCTTCAGAAAAGTGGCTCAGGATAGTTGATTTCACAGTCTGATGTCATTTTCATGAATATCTGCAACTTTCAGCACTTTACTGGCATTTTCAAATTTTTATGCTCTTAAAGTGCGTTTCAGGCAGAGAGGAGGCCAAAAGTGGATTTTGTGAAATCCACATAGTTTCAAAGATTTTCTTCAGAAAAGTGGCTCAGGATAGTTGATTTCACAGTCTGATGTCATTTTCATGAATATCTGCAACTTTCAGCACTTTACTGGCATTTTCAATTTTTTATGCTCTTAAAGTGCGTTTCAGGCAGAGAGGAGGCCAAAAGTGGATTTTGTGAAATCCACATAGTTTCAAAGATTTTCTTCAGAAAAGTGGCTCAGGATAGTTGATTTCACAGTCTGATGTCATTTTCATGAATATCTGCAACTTTCAGCACTTTACTGGCATTTTCAAATTTTTATGCTCTTAAAGTGCGTTTCAGGCAGAGAGGAGGCCAAAAGTGGATTTTGTGAAATCCACATAGTTTCAAAGATTTTCTTCAGAAAAGTGGCTCAGGATAGTTGATTTCACAGTCTGATGTCATTTTCATGAATATCTGCAACTTTCAGCACTTTACTGGCATTTTCAAATTTTTATGCTCTTAAAGTGCGTTTCAGGCAGAGAGGAGGCCAAAAGTGGATTTTGTGAAATCCACATAGTTTCAAAGATTTTCTTCAGAAAAGTGGCTCAGGATAGTTGATTTCACAGTCTGATGTCATTTTCATGAATATCTGCAACTTTCAGCACTTTACTGGCATTTTCAAATTTTTATGCTCTTAAAGTGCGTTTCAGGCAGAGAGGAGGCCAAAAGTGGATTTTGTGAAATCCACATAGTTTCAAAGATTTTCTTCAGAAAAGTGGCTCAGGATAGTTGATTTCACAGTCTGATGTCATTTTCATGAATATCTGCAACTTTCAGCACTTTACTGGCATTTTCAAATTTTTATGCTCTTAAAGTGCGTTTCAGGCAGAGAGGAGGCCAAAAGTGGATTTTGTGAAATCCACATAGTTTCAAAGATTTTCTTCAGAAAAGTGGCTCAGGATAGTTGATTTCACAGTCTGATGTCATTTTCATGAATATCTGCAACTTTCAGCACTTTACTGGCATTTTCAATTTTTATGCTCTTAAAGTGCGTTTCAGGCAGAGAGGAGGCCAAAAGTGGATTTTGTGAAATCCACATAGTTTCAAAGATTTTCTTCAGAAAAGTGGCTCAGGATAGTTGATTTCACAGTCTGATGTCATTTTCATGAATATCTGCAACTTTCAGCACTTTACTGGCATTTTCAAATTTTTATGCTCTTAAAGTGCGTTTCAGGCAGAGAGGAGGCCAAAAGTGGATTTTGTGAAATCCACATAGTTTCAAAGATTTTCTTCAGAAAAGTGGCTCAGGATAGTTGATTTCACAGTCTGATGTCATTTTCATGAATATCTGCAACTTTCAGCACTTTACTGGCATTTTCAATTTTTTATGCTCTTAAAGTGCGTTTCAGGCAGAGAGGAGGCCAAAAGTGGATTTTGTGAAATCCACATAGTTTCAAAGATTTTCTTCAGAAAAGTGGCTCAGGATAGTTGATTTCACAGTCTGATGTCATTTTCATGAATATCTGCAACTTTCAGCACTTTACTGGCATTTTCAAATTTTTATGCTCTTAAAGTGCGTTTCAGGCAGAGAGGAGGCCAAAAGTGGATTTTGTGAAATCCACATAGTTTCAAAGATTTTCTTCAGAAAAGTGGCTCAGGATAGTTGATTTCACAGTCTGATGTCATTTTCATGAATATCTGCAACTTTCAGCACTTTACTGGCATTTTCAAATTTTTATGCTCTTAAAGTGCGTTTCAGGCAGAGAGGAGGCCAAAAGTGGATTTTGTGAAATCCACATAGTTTCAAAGATTTTCTTCAGAAAAGTGGCTCAGGATAGTTGATTTCACAGTCTGATGTCATTTTCATGAATATCTGCAACTTTCAGCACTTTACTGGCATTTTCAAATTTTTATGCTCTTAAAGTGCGTTTCAGGCAGAGAGGAGGCCAAAAGTGGATTTTGTGAAATCCACATAGTTTCAAAGATTTTCTTCAGAAAAGTGGCTCAGGATAGTTGATTTCACAGTCTGATGTCATTTTCATGAATATCTGCAACTTTCAGCACTTTACTGGCATTTTCAAATTTTTATGCTCTTAAAGTGCGTTTCAGGCAGAGAGGAGGCCAAAAGTGGATTTTGTGAAATCCACATAGTTTCAAAGATTTTCTTCAGAAAAGTGGCTCAGGATAGTTGATTTCACAGTCTGATGTCATTTTCATGAATATCTGCAACTTTCAGCACTTTACTGGCATTTTCAATTTTTTATGCTCTTAAAGTGCGTTTCAGGCAGAGAGGAGGCCAAAAGTGGATTTTGTGAAATCCACATAGTTTCAAAGATTTTCTTCAGAAAAGTGGCTCAGGATAGTTGATTTCACAGTCTGATGTCATTTTCATGAATATCTGCAACTTTCAGCACTTTACTGGCATTTTCAAATTTTTATGCTCTTAAAGTGCGTTTCAGGCAGAGAGGAGGCCAAAAGTGGATTTTGTGAAATCCACATAGTTTCAAAGATTTTCTTCAGAAAAGTGGCTCAGGATAGTTGATTTCACAGTCTGATGTCATTTTCATGAATATCTGCAACTTTCAGCACTTTACTGGCATTTTCAAATTTTTATGCTCTTAAAGTGCGTTTCAGGCAGAGAGGAGGCCAAAAGTGGATTTTGTGAAATCCACATAGTTTCAAAGATTTTCTTCAGAAAAGTGGCTCAGGATAGTTGATTTCACAGTCTGATGTCATTTTCATGAATATCTGCAACTTTCAGCACTTTACTGGCATTTTCAAATTTTTATGCTCTTAAAGTGCGTTTCAGGCAGAGAGGAGGCCAAAAGTGGATTTTGTGAAATCCACATAGTTTCAAAGATTTTCTTCAGAAAAGTGGCTCAGGATAGTTGATTTCACAGTCTGATGTCATTTTCATGAATATCTGCAACTTTCAGCACTTTACTGGCATTTTCAATTTTTTATGCTCTTAAAGTGCGTTTCAGGCAGAGAGGAGGCCAAAAGTGGATTTTGTGAAATCCACATAGTTTCAAAGATTTTCTTCAGAAAAGTGGCTCAGGATAGTTGATTTCACAGTCTGATGTCATTTTCATGAATATCTGCAACTTTCAGCACTTTACTGGCATTTTCAAATTTTTATGCTCTTAAAGTGCGTTTCAGGCAGAGAGGAGGCCAAAAGTGGATTTTGTGAAATCCACATAGTTTCAAAGATTTTCTTCAGAAAAGTGGCTCAGGATAGTTGATTTCACAGTCTGATGTCATTTTCATGAATATCTGCAACTTTCAGCACTTTACTGGCATTTTCAATTTTTTATGCTCTTAAAGTGCGTTTCAGGCAGAGAGGAGGCCAAAAGTGGATTTTGTGAAATCCACATAGTTTCAAAGATTTTCTTCAGAAAAGTGGCTCAGGATAGTTGATTTCACAGTCTGATGTCATTTTCATGAATATCTGCAACTTTCAGCACTTTACTGGCATTTTCAATTTTTTATGCTCTTAAAGTGCGTTTCAGGCAGAGAGGAGGCCAAAAGTGGATTTTGTGAAATCCACATAGTTTCAAAGATTTTCTTCAGAAAAGTGGCTCAGGATAGTTGATTTCACAGTCTGATGTCATTTTCATGAATATCTGCAACTTTCAGCACTTTACTGGCATTTTCAAATTTTTATGCTCTTAAAGTGCGTTTCAGGCAGAGAGGAGGCCAAAAGTGGATTTTGTGAAATCCACATAGTTTCAAAGATTTTCTTCAGAAAAGTGGCTCAGGATAGTTGATTTCACAGTCTGATGTCATTTTCATGAATATCTGCAACTTTCAGCACTTTACTGGCATTTTCAATTTTTTATGCTCTTAAAGTGCGTTTCAGGCAGAGAGGAGGCCAAAAGTGGATTTTGTGAAATCCACATAGTTTCAAAGATTTTCTTCAGAAAAGTGGCTCAGGATAGTTGATTTCACAGTCTGATGTCATTTTCATGAATATCTGCAACTTTCAGCACTTTACTGGCATTTTCAATTTTTATGCTCTTAAAGTGCGTTTCAGGCAGAGAGGAGGCCAAAAGTGGATTTTGTGAAATCCACATAGTTTCAAAGATTTTCTTCAGAAAAGTGGCTCAGGATAGTTGATTTCACAGTCTGATGTCATTTTCATGAATATCTGCAACTTTCAGCACTTTACTGGCATTTTCAAATTTTTATGCTCTTAAAGTGCGTTTCAGGCAGAGAGGAGGCCAAAAGTGGATTTTGTGAAATCCACATAGTTTCAAAGATTTTCTTCAGAAAAGTGGCTCAGGATAGTTGATTTCACAGTCTGATGTCATTTTCATGAATATCTGCAACTTTCAGCACTTTACTGGCATTTTCAATTTTTATGCTCTTAAAGTGCGTTTCAGGCAGAGAGGAGGCCAAAAGTGGATTTTGTGAAATCCACATAGTTTCAAAGATTTTCTTCAGAAAAGTGGCTCAGGATAGTTGATTTCACAGTCTGATGTCATTTTCATGAATATCTGCAACTTTCAGCACTTTACTGGCATTTTCAAATTTTTATGCTCTTAAAGTGCGTTTCAGGCAGAGAGGAGGCCAAAAGTGGATTTTGTGAAATCCACATAGTTTCAAAGATTTTCTTCAGAAAAGTGGCTCAGGATAGTTGATTTCACAGTCTGATGTCATTTTCATGAATATCTGCAACTTTCAGCACTTTACTGGCATTTTCAAAATTTTTATGCTCTTAAAGTGCGTTTCAGGCAGAGAGGAGGCCAAAAGTGGATTTTGTGAAATCCACATAGTTTCAAAGATTTTCTTCAGAAAAGTGGCTCAGGATAGTTGATTTCACAGTCTGATGTCATTTTCATGAATATCTGCAACTTTCAGCACTTTACTGGCATTTTCAAAATTTTTATGCTCTTAAAGTGCGTTTCAGGCAGAGAGGAGGCCAAAAGTGGATTTTGTGAAATCCACATAGTTTCAAAGATTTTCTTCAGAAAAGTGGCTCAGGATAGTTGATTTCACAGTCTGATGTCATTTTCATGAATATCTGCAACTTTCAGCACTTTACTGGCATTTTCAATTTTTTATGCTCTTAAAGTGCGTTTCAGGCAGAGAGGAGGCCAAAAGTGGATTTTGTGAAATCCACATAGTTTCAAAGATTTTCTTCAGAAAAGTGGCTCAGGATAGTTGATTTCACAGTCTGATGTCATTTTCATGAATATCTGCAACTTTCAGCACTTTACTGGCATTTTCAAATTTTTATGCTCTTAAAGTGCGTTTCAGGCAGAGAGGAGGCCAAAAGTGGATTTTGTGAAATCCACATAGTTTCAAAGATTTTCTTCAGAAAAGTGGCTCAGGATAGTTGATTTCACAGTCTGATGTCATTTTCATGAATATCTGCAACTTTCAGCACTTTACTGGCATTTTCAAATTTTTATGCTCTTAAAGTGCGTTTCAGGCAGAGAGGAGGCCAAAAGTGGATTTTGTGAAATCCACATAGTTTCAAAGATTTTCTTCAGAAAAGTGGCTCAGGATAGTTGATTTCACAGTCTGATGTCATTTTCATGAATATCTGCAACTTTCAGCACTTTACTGGCATTTTCAATTTTTATGCTCTTAAAGTGCGTTTCAGGCAGAGAGGAGGCCAAAAGTGGATTTTGTGAAATCCACATAGTTTCAAAGATTTTCTTCAGAAAAGTGGCTCAGGATAGTTGATTTCACAGTCTGATGTCATTTTCATGAATATCTGCAACTTTCAGCACTTTACTGGCATTTTCAATTTTTTATGCTCTTAAAGTGCGTTTCAGGCAGAGAGGAGGCCAAAAGTGGATTTTGTGAAATCCACATAGTTTCAAAGATTTTCTTCAGAAAAGTGGCTCAGGATAGTTGATTTCACAGTCTGATGTCATTTTCATGAATATCTGCAACTTTCAGCACTTTACTGGCATTTTCAATTTTTATGCTCTTAAAGTGCGTTTCAGGCAGAGAGGAGGCCAAAAGTGGATTTTGTGAAATCCACATAGTTTCAAAGATTTTCTTCAGAAAAGTGGCTCAGGATAGTTGATTTCACAGTCTGATGTCATTTTCATGAATATCTGCAACTTTCAGCACTTTACTGGCATTTTCAATTTTTTATGCTCTTAAAGTGCGTTTCAGGCAGAGAGGAGGCCAAAAGTGGATTTTGTGAAATCCACATAGTTTCAAAGATTTTCTTCAGAAAAGTGGCTCAGGATAGTTGATTTCACAGTCTGATGTCATTTTCATGAATATCTGCAACTTTCAGCACTTTACTGGCATTTTCAAAATTTTTATGCTCTTAAAGTGCGTTTCAGGCAGAGAGGAGGCCAAAAGTGGATTTTGTGAAATCCACATAGTTTCAAAGATTTTCTTCAGAAAAGTGGCTCAGGATAGTTGATTTCACAGTCTGATGTCATTTTCATGAATATCTGCAACTTTCAGCACTTTACTGGCATTTTCAATTTTTTATGCTCTTAAAGTGCGTTTCAGGCAGAGAGGAGGCCAAAAGTGGATTTTGTGAAATCCACATAGTTTCAAAGATTTTCTTCAGAAAAGTGGCTCAGGATAGTTGATTTCACAGTCTGATGTCATTTTCATGAATATCTGCAACTTTCAGCACTTTACTGGCATTTTCAAATTTTTATGCTCTTAAAGTGCGTTTCAGGCAGAGAGGAGGCCAAAAGTGGATTTTGTGAAATCCACATAGTTTCAAAGATTTTCTTCAGAAAAGTGGCTCAGGATAGTTGATTTCACAGTCTGATGTCATTTTCATGAATATCTGCAACTTTCAGCACTTTACTGGCATTTTCAAAATTTTTATGCTCTTAAAGTGCGTTTCAGGCAGAGAGGAGGCCAAAAGTGGATTTTGTGAAATCCACATAGTTTCAAAGATTTTCTTCAGAAAAGTGGCTCAGGATAGTTGATTTCACAGTCTGATGTCATTTTCATGAATATCTGCAACTTTCAGCACTTTACTGGCAATTTTTCAAGTTTTTTATGCTCTTAAACGTGCGTTTCAG